>JAMAKT010000006.1:600000-838416 GCA_023628415.1 Hypoxylon sp. PDH2405 | reverse complement strand
AATTAAATTAATTAAATTAATTATTTTCATTATTAAATTAGTTAAAATTTATTAATTAAAAATATTTTAAATTAATATTTTAAATAAATTAATTATTAAGTTATTTAATGTATTTAATAATTAAAAGTTTCATTAATAAATCTTTAATTTTATTAATTTATTAACTTTATAATTTAAAGTTATTTAAAATTATAAGTTATATAAATATATTATATTAATTTATTAAATATTTTAAATATAATATTTAATATTAATTAATATTTAGTAAAATTAAATAATTTAAAAGATTAAAAATTCTTTAAAATTAAGTTTAAGGTTAAATTAATTACTTTAAAATTATAAAATTATATTAATTTAAAAAACGTTAACTTTAATAATAATTAATTTAATATATAATTAAAAAAATTAAATATACCTTAAATTAACTTTTATTTAAAGCGTTAAAACTTAATAATATTATAAAGTTAATTAATAAATAACTTAAGCGTTATTATATAAAGAAATAAGGTTAAAGTAAAAATAAAATTAAGGAATATTATAGAAATAATTATTAAAGGTAAAGTTATATATTTATTTAATCTTTCCTTTTATAAGGAATAAATAAAATAATATAAAAATTAAATAAACTTTATTAAAAAAATAAAGTTATAAATTCTTTAAAAAATCGCTTAAGTTTTTATATAATTATTATATAATTTAAAATAAAAACTTAATGCTTAATATAAAAACTTACGTAATTAATTTAATTTAAGTAAGGATTAAATTTATAGTAAAATTAAAAATTAATATAGAAATATTATTAAGCTATTTATTAAATATTTTAAAGATTAAAATGTTTAAATTTAAAAATAAAAAATAGCTATAGCTATAAATTAAAGTAAAAACTTAATAATTATTAAGAATAATAAAAATTAATTTAACGATTTAATTAAAGTAATTAACCTTAATTTTTTAAACTAAGTAAATAACTTTTAATTTATTAATAAGCTTTAAATTATTAATAATACTTTATTATACAAAGAAATAATAAACTTATTAAGAAAATGAAATAAATTATAAAATAATAAACTTAAAGCTAAAATAACTTAAAGCTTATTTAAATTAATATATATTAATAAAAGATATAATAATGTTAATTAATTAATAATAATAAAAGCACTATATAAAAAACTTAAAAATAAAAAAAATAATGCTTTATTTAAAAAGAAAAGAGTTAATTTTAATAATAATAACTTTATTAATTATTTAACTTATTATAATAGCTATAAACTTACCAAATATTATTATATTTTCCTTAATAAAAAATTAAAATAGTTTAAGGAAAATTTAAAAATTAAGCATATAGTAAATAATAATTTAGTTAATAACCTTAACTTAATTAATAAGATTAAAAAAATTAAGGATTAATAAAAAAAGGTTAATAATTAATTAAATATAAAAGTTAAATAATATTTATTATTAAAAGCTTTATTTTTAATAAGCATACCTTAAGGAATTTTTTTAATTAATTAATATCCCTTAAAAAATTCTATTATTCTTAATTTAGAAATAATTATTTATATTTTTAATTAATTATTAAGATTTTTTAATTTTAAATGAGTAAAAAAAAAAGACTTTATCTTTATAAGAGATTAATATATTCTTATATTAAAATATAATAATGTTAATATCTTAATTAATAAGGACTTATTTCTTAAGATATTATAATTATAAAATGTTATATATTATAAAAACTTTACTTATAATTTAATATCCCTTTATCTTTTTAAAAGATAAAAATATTGATAGGATAATTGCTTTAATAGGATACATTTATAAAAACTAAATAACTTAATTATATATAAATTAATTAAAAAGTTTAATTAATTTATTTTAAAATATATCCCATTTAAAATAACGATAATATCTTTCTTTACTTAATATAATAAATTTAATTTATATATTAAAAAACCAATAAAATTAAGCAATATAATATATTAATATTTTTAAATGGGTTATCTTAACTTATAAACCCTAGAATATTTAATTAATAACTTTATAAAAATGAAGATTAAAGGCTTAATTATGGTGGAATATAATACTTATAAAATTATTAAAGTTAAGAAGTAAATTAGAAAATAAGAAAGAAAGTTAAATAATAAGCTAAATATTTAATTAATAATTAATTTCTATTTTATTTAAGAAAATATTAAAGAATATATAAATTTAATGTTAATTATTAATTACTTTATTAAATATATCTTTAATTTTTACCTTTATAATTATAAAATATTTATTATTATTAAATTATTTAAGTTTTTAATTAATATACTTAAAACTTAATATAATATTAAATTAAAAGTTTTAAAATATAATAATAAAATTATAAATAAATAAATAAAAGTAAAAGAATACTTAAAAAGTTTTAATATAAAAATTAAGCCTTTAATATTATACTTTTAAGCTTAAAATAACATTATTAAATATTTAAGGGATATAATTAAAAATAAAGCTTATATAATAAGAATTAGTTTTAAATTATTATACTTCTTATAAAAGGAAATATATTAAATAATAGTATATTTATATAATTAAACGTTAAAATATATATATAATTAAAAATCCTTATATAATTAATTTTACACATATATTAATTAATATTTTAACATATTAGTTAAAGAAAATAAGCCATAGTAAGCTTATTTAAAGGTATATGGTTATAAGGCTTATATAATAACTTTAAAGTTTATAAATAAAGTTGAGAAATTATAACATTTAAATTTAAAAATATAAATTAAATATTTAGTTAAATATAATTTAATTAATATTTATAAAATTTAAAATCCCTTAATAAATAAAATAATATAATTAAAAAATGTTATATTTAATAAGAATAAAACTTTTATAAGATTAATTAATAATTTAAAAGATAAGTTATTTAAAATAAATACTTAAGAATATAAAACTTTTATATAATTATTATTAAATCTTATTAAGAATATTAAATATAGTTAAAGTTTTTAAGAAAAAATGAGCTAATGTTAATTTAATTAAGATAAGGAAATAAGTAAGATAAAGTTAAATGTAATTATTAGAAAATTAAATATTAGAGAAGTTTTATTAAAAAGAACCTTTATTTATTATTAATTAAATATAAGGATTAATTACCTTTAGTATATTAAGGTATAATTTAAGCTATTATTAACGTTGGTATTTTTACCTTTTACTGCTTTGCTTTCCGTAGTAATTTTGTTTATTATAACATAAGAAATAAAATGTAAGATAAGTTAGTGTGTAAAATTATTGTAGATTTTAAGATTTACTTATGTGTTATAAAGCGGAGTTATTTAATTAATAGTAAGGCTATAAAGTATAGTTTAATTAATGTAATAATAAACGTAATAATATATATAGCTTAATATTTAATATTTACTTTTAATAATAAAAGAAAAATAATATCTTTATTATTTAATTATGTTTAAATGATTAATATATTATACTATCTTTTAGTTATATTTAAATATTTTATAAAATATTATGTTATATTAAATTAAAGTATGCTTATATTTGTAAATGTTGTTTATATGTTTATGTTTTTTTTAATGAAAAGAAAAAATGTTTATTCTTAATGTAAAGGAAATTAATAATTTAGTAAATTAATAACTTAACTTTAATTTAACCTTTAATTATTATTATTTAATAATTAAGCCTTTAAAGGTTTATGTTTATTTCTAAGTATTAATGGTAGCGTTTACTTTATTTTTAACGTTTTTTTGTTTAAGATTTAAATGGTTATTTGAAAGGATTTTAGTATTATTATATCTTTAACTATTATTTTAATTAAGGAGTTAAGTTTTTTACTAAAGTGTGTTAACTTATTGTTAACCTTTTTTATTAGGTTGGTAATATTATTAATTTAATTTTTAATCTTTTTTTTATCTTTATTAATTTGTTTTCTTTCTTTGTAAATATCTTTGATTATTTTTTTAACGTTTTAAAACGTTAATAAAATCTTTTTATTTTTATTATTATATTTAATATTAATATTTTTTGCGTTGATTTTTTTAGGGAAGATTTATTATTAAAATGGTGGTATTATTTTATAATTTAACTATTATAATAGTTAATAAAATCTTATGTTTAATAAAGCCTTAGTAATTATCTTTGGTATTGTGTTAAATCCTATTTTTTAATTATTATATATTCTTAAAACTTTTAATATATGTTAACATGAGAAATGTTATTTTTAACCATTTTTAATTTTTATTATATCTTAGTTAATCTTTTCGTTAATAGCTTTAATTATTAATAATTATTTAAGTTAACCTTTGTATTAATGTATAATTAATAAAATTATGTTTATAAGTATTTAAATGAAATTTGAAATAATGATTTTTAGGTTAAATTAAGATTAAATTGTAATATTATAAATTAAATTTAATTAAAATTTTTTAGTATTATCTTTTAAGGCTTTGTATATAACCTTTTATTATTTGAGGTTATTAATATTTAAGATATTGTACTTTTTATAAGAACGTGGTTAGTTATGAGTAGTTATATTTTCTTATTATTCCTTTGAAATATTTTTAATTGCGTTAATAATATTTCGTAGTAATTTATTATTGTAATAGATTTTTAATTAGGATTTAATAATATTTATTTTAATTTTGTTATAGTTAAAATAATTGAACTTTAGGTGTTACTTTTTATTGCTTAATTGTTTTTATTAATTTATCTTAGATATTTCTTCTTTATTATTATTATTATTATCATTATTATTATTATTATTTTTGTTATTATTGCTTTTATTATTATTTTAATTAGTTTCCTTTTAATGGATTTGTTTTGTGTTAGTTTTGCTTTTATTTTCCTTGTTTTAATAAGGTTATTTTAATATTATTATAATTAATTAAATATTAATAAAAAGGGTTTAATTATTAGTAAGGTGTGGGGTTTTTAAATAACTTATAAGGCTTAATATTCTTTATTATATTAGTATAATAAATAATAGGGTAATTATAAAAGGAAGTAGGTAAGTGTAAGGTTATAAGGTTTGTATGTAAGAAATATAATTGCGTTTTTAAGATTAATAAAAATGCTTAAAATAAATGAAATTTAAAAGATTAAATTTGTAAGATTTTAAAAATATCCGCGTATAAAGCATAAAATATTATAAAAATTAAAATAGTAATATTATATGCTTTATTATATAATTTAAAGTGATTTTAAATATTTAAGTATATTTATATAATATAGAAATTTAAGATTAAGCATATTAAAAGTTTTAAAAAAAAGTTATTCTAAATATAAGTTTTAAAAAGGTAGATTTTGTTAAGATTTATAAGAAAAGTAAATATAAATAAAGCGTATAAATTAATGCCTTATATTAGCACGTTTAACAAAATTTAATATATGTTAAGTTTAATTGGGATTAATTAGTAAGGGAATTTTTTAAACTTTAACCAAAATTTTTAAAGAATTTTTTTATTAATAAAATTACTTTAATATTAATTTTAGGAATTATTTTAATTATTTTACTTTAAAGGTTAACTTTAATAATTTTATTTATTTTATTATTAATAGTGGTTTTTATTTTATTAATATTTTTTATTTTATTATTAATAATATTTTCTACTTTATTATTAATAATATTTCTTATTTTATCATTAACAATGTTTTTTATTTTATTATTAATAATGTTTAATTTTAACTTTAATTCCTTAAGCTTTAATAGGTTAATCTTATTATATGTGTTAATTAACTCTATTACATTTTACGTTAATAATTCTTTTAAATATTATTAATTATATATTTAAAAATAATTTTTTTATTAGATTAAATATTTTAATATTTTTTTATTTTTTATTACATTAATTTATTATTTGATAAGCTTTTTTATTTTATATAAGATTTATTTATTATTATTTTCCTATATAATAATCCTTTTAACTTAAGGTTTTTATTATTTATATAAGTTTATATTTTATAAAATTTTATATAAATAAGTAATAGAAATTATTTTATATATTCTTTAATATAATAATATGTTAACCTTATATATTAAATTATTAATTTAATATATAATTAATAATAATTTAATTTATTAAATTAATTATTTTCTTAGTGGTTTATTTAGTAATATATATTCCTTATATAGTTTAAAATATATTATCTCTTTAATTTTAAAATTTATAGGTTTATATTTAAAATTATATTTCATTTTTGTATTAATTATTATATAATTAATTATAACTTTTATCTTAATTTAATATAGCTTATATATAGTTTTAAAGTTAATTGTATTAATTAATATATTTAATATTAATAAAATTGTTTATAGCTTAAACTTATATATTATTTTATTTAATAATTTATTTAATATTAATGATTTTATATTATTTAAGTTATGTTAAAAGGTTAGAATTATATTAACCTATACTTAATTTAATATTAAATAATAAAACTTAATAATGGTTTTAATATCTTAATTCTTTCTCTTAATTTAATTATTTATTTGAGGGTAGTAATTTATTAATATTATAAATTTTATTTCTAATTTAGTAAATATTATTTATTATAATTTTAATATAAATTTTAAATTACAATTAAATATTATTTTTAATAAAAATCCCCAATTTAATATTATTAAAGCTTTAAATATTAATAAGGCTTAATTTATTATCTTATATTTAATATTTTTTAAGATTAAAATAATTTTTTTATTAAATTTATATATAATTATTATTAATGTATTAAAAATTATATATCTTTTTATTATTTATAATATGTTTTTTAAAGTAATAATTGGTAAATTAATAATAAAATCCTATATAATTATATAATAAGTATTAAAATTAAATTAATTAGTAATAATTTTTCTAATAGCTTAAATTAGTTAATCCTATTCTTTTAATAATAGAAATATTAATTAATATATTTTTAAATCTTCTTTAAAAGGTTTTAAATTAAAACATTTTTAAATTCTTAAACTATATATTTTAATCTAAAATAATATTTTGCGTTATGGATAAGCTTAAAAAGTTCCTTTATATATAAAAATGAGATTATTAATTTTTATTATTTTAATTTTGTAATATGGTATATAAAACCTTCTTTTAATTTATAATAATATTATTTTACTATGTCTTTTAAAGGATTTTACTTAATTAATTATAATATTTACTTTAATTAATATAATCTTTAATTATTATTATAACCTTTGATTATTTTTTTCTTAAAGTTTTTATTAATTATAATCTTAGTTATAATATAACCAAATTCTTTAATTATATTATTTAATATTAATTTATATAAGTTATTCCATTTTATAATATTATTTATTAAGTTTATTATTAGTAGTTAAGATAATATATTTAATATTAAATTCTTTTTTCTTAAAATATAAATTATATTTAAATTAAATTATAATAAATATAATAAGGTTATTATTAATCTATTATTCATTTTATTTATATTGGTTATTTTTAAAATTATTTGTTTTATTATGCCTTTAATAATGTTATGGTTAATTAATATAATAATTAGTTTAGTATATAATTATAATTAAATCTTATATTAATGATAAGTTTAAATTAAACATATTACCTTTAATTTAATAGTTGTATAATTTAATTTACCTTTAGTAAGAATCTTTAATAAAAATGAAATAAAATGGATTTTATTTATGGGAATATTCTTCCTATTTTATTCTTTATTTAAGTAGAATATTATAACTTTATATTTTTATTATTTTAAAACGTTAATCTTTAAAAATATAATATTATTATAATCTTAATGAATAAGTTTTAAAGGATCTATTAATTTTTTTTAAAATATTTTAAATAATTTTTTTTTAAGATTTAATAATTTAAAATTACTTTTTTTAATATATTTATATTTAGTTATAGCTTTTAATAAAATTTCTACCTTCTTTTTTTTAATTATAAATATTATAGTTTTACATTCCTATAATAACAATATTTTTTATTGAAATTATAAAATGTATTTATATAAAAAGATAATTATGCTAATATATATTTTAAGGTTAATTAATATTATTAATATTTTAATTTTTTATAAAGCTTTAACATGTTTAGGTATAATAAATATATTTTAATTATTAACATTAAATTTAAATAATTGGATTATATTAAAATTAATGAATAACTTTTTTAGATTTAAAGTTAATTTAACCTTATTAAATAATTTAAATATTTTATTAAGGTGTTTAATATATTTTTTTATTATATTATTATAAATAATAATATTATTAATATATATTTTAATAAAGTATTTAAATGATTTTAATTATTAATTTATAAATTGTTAATTAAATAAAGATAAGTTTTTAAAACTTATTAAGGTTATTTTTAAAACTTTTAATCCTTTAAGTAAAATAACCGTTATTTTATTATAATACCTTTTAATAATTAATAATTAATAAAAGTATTAAAATATATTAATAATATTAAAAAATTTCTTATTATTTAATTATAAAATAATATTTTCCTACTTTAAAAGAAAATAGTTATTAGTTAAAGCAAACTTATTAAGGTTTTTAAGGTTAATTACTATTTAGAAAGTAAGATTTAATATAATGCCGAAGATAATCGCTAAGGCTTTATTAGACATAGGATTTTATTAGTTGTTGTAATAGCTAAGCTATAAGGTAATGCCGCTATTTTAGCAATAAGTTTTCCCTAAGAGAATTAATGTAAAAAGCGTTAATATTAAATATAATAATAAGAATAAAGAGGTTTTATTAGCATTTTAAAACGTTAAGGAAATGATTAAAAACATTTATAAGGAAAGGAAATAAATTAATAAAGATAAAAAAAATTAAAAGTTAAATTAATAATATTACCAACTTAATGAAAAAAGTTAATAATAAGTTAACACATTTTAGCAAAAAGCTTAATTCCTTAACTAAAATAATAACCAAAGATATAATAATATTAAAGTTTTTTTAAGCAATCATTTAAGTCTTAAATAAAAAAGCGTTAAAAGTAAAGTAAATGTTATTATTAACACTTAAAAATAAATATAAACCTTTAAAGGTTTAATTATTAAATAATAATAATTAAAGATTAAATTAAAGTTAGGTTATTAATTTATTAAGTTATTAATTTCCTTTACATTAAAAATAAATATCTTTTCTTTTTATTAAAAGGAATATAAGCGTATAAATAGCATTTATAAATATAAGCGTACTTTAATTTAATATAGTATAATATCTTATAAAGTATTTAAGTATAATTAAAAAATGATATAGTATATTAATTATTTAAGTATAGTTAAATAATAAAAATATTATTTTTCTTTTATTATTAAGGATAAGTATTAAGTATTAAGCTATATATATTATTATATTTATTATTACGTTAATTAAGTTATGCTTTATAACCTTATTATTAGTTAAATAACTTCGCTTTATAGTATATAAGTAAATCTTAGAATTTACAACAATTTTACATATTAACTTATTTTATAATTAGTAGCTTCACATATACTTGCTTATGTTTTAATCCTTAATGTTATTAATAATACTATTATTTAAGAAAAAAAAGCTAATATTTATTAATTCTTAACCTTTAAGTTTAACTTTATGTTTTATAATAACTTATTAAATATGTTAATTATTATAGAAATTATTAATAATTATTACTAATACTATCCCTATTATACCTTAATAAAATGATTTAAACGTAATAGCTAAATTTATATTAAATATTTTGGCTTAGGTTTAAACCTAAGTATTAATATTATTTTTATTATTTTCATAACGCTAAATATTTGCCAATTATTATTTTAATTAATAAATATATTTTTTAAGGTTAACTATATTTAATTAATTTTATTCTTAATTTATTATTATTATTAGCTTTAATATAATTAAAGATTTAATTAAAATCAATTATTTTTGTTAAGGTTAAAAATATTATAAAAAAAAAGTTAAAGATTTAAATAATTTTTATAAGGTTATAAATTAAAGATTTAAAATTATTGTTAATATTAACGTTAACGCTTATATTAAAGTTAATATTTATATTAAGGTTAATGTTTATATTAAGGTTAATAATATAATTTTCTTTATTATAAATTTAATTAAATCTTTAAAATAATATATTATTATTTTAAGGTTTATTAATTTCTTTTTAAATAATATAAGATAGAAAAATAATGTTTATTTATATATAAGTAAATCTTTTATCATTATTTTTAACAATTATAAGTTAAGTTTTTTTAAAGATTTATTATTAAGATAATTTAACGTTAATTTAATAAATATATTATTAAATCTTTATATATATATAATAAGCTTTAATTAAGGTAATGATAAAGTTAAAGATAAAGGTAAAAATAAGGGTAATTTAATGATTGAATTATTAGTAATAAAATTATTATTAACTACTTTATTAAAAAATTATCTTTAAGTTTATTTAAAAGTGAATATTATTAATATTAATTTTATTATAAGGGGTTTTATTAACGTTATTAATTAAGTAAAAAATTATGTAATAGATTAAATTATTATTATTATTAATTTTAAAGTTGGTTAAGTTAAGTTTAAAAACTTAAAAACTTAATTTATTATTTATTAAAACTTTAAGGGGTTAATAACCTAATTTATTTAATATTAAAATAACAATTTTAATAAATTTTTAATTTTTCTTCCTTAAATAACCATAAAAGATTAATAAGTTTTAAATAATATATTTATATACACTTAAATCCTTATGGTAATTACTTTTAATAATTTTTAAATATATTTAAGGTAATATTATTCATTAATAAAAAATATTAGCTTAAAGATTTTTTCTTTTTTAAGTAATATTTACATATATAAGGTTTAATAAAAGCTTAATAAATTTATCATTAATAACCTTAATAATTTATATAATAGAAACATATAATAAGAAATAAGGCTTTAACGTTAAAAATGCTTAGGAAAAGCGTTAAGAAATGCTTAAGGAAAAAGCGTTAAAAACGTTTAAAGAAAGTTATTAAAAATGCTTAAGAAAGGGGTATATATTTAAACTAATTTAATATATATTTAAATTAATTTAGTATATATATAAGCTAATTCCTTATTTAAGTATAATCTTATAAATAAGTTTGTAAAAAAGGAATTTATTTTAGCGTAAACTTTAAATATAAATAAGCTACCTTTTACTTTTCTATGTAAAAAGTAAAGATATTAATAAAGCTTTAAAATCTAAATATATTAGGGCTTAATTAAATATATGAATAAATATATTATTATTATAAATATAGAAAAGGGTTAAGCTTTTCAAATATATAAAAAAATAATATATATTACTTCTTAAAATTAATATAAATATTATATAAGTTACTATAAACAACAAATAAGCAATAAAACTACTAATTATAAAACAAATTAATATATAAAATTATTATAAATTTTAAGATTTACTTATATATTATAAAGTAGAGTTATTTAATTAATAATAAGGTTATAAAATATAACTTAATTAACATAATAATAAATATAATAATATATATAGTTTAATGCTTAATATAAAATTTATACCTTATATAATAATTATATAAATAAAAACTTAAAAATTAACATTTAACTTTAGTTAAAAAGGTATTTATATAGGAAACTTATATGGTAAAGAAATAAATTAAGTTAAGTTTTTAAAATTATTAAAAAAGCTTAAATTTATTTATAAATAAGATTTATTAAAGCTTTTAAAATCTTATAAAAATATTAAAAAATATTAGATAAAAGAACATTTTAAAAAAATAAAAAAATTATACTTATAAAGCTATAAAGAAATAAGTATTTAAATAAAAATCTTAAAGAAAAACATAAATTATTAAAGGAAATAAATCCTAAACTATATATAAGTATATACCTATAAAATTAATAAACATAATTATTTTATTAAATATAAAGTATAATTAATAATATAAGGTAATTAGTAATAAATAAATAGTAAGGAAATATACACATTAATATTAGCAAGAAAATTATTTCGAATACTTATGGTAATAATAACTAAATTTAATTTAAAACTTATATAATATAATATAATTAATACTTTTATTAACATTAAAATGAATTATAACATATATATGAAAATGTTATTAAGTTATAAAAAGCTAAGGATAATTTTAAAGATTTTAAAAGCACTTTATAAACTTAAGGAATTATCTTTATTATAATAAAGAAAATTAATAAAGTTATTAAAGGAATTAAATTTTAATTTAATACCTTATAAATTATATATATTTAACTATAATAATATATTAATTTTCTTTTATATTAATAATATTATTATTATATATAGGAAAAAATAAAAAAATATAACCATAAGGTTAATATAACAATTTTAAAGTTAATACTAACTTTTAAAAGATAATAAGCTCTAATGGTTTTTAAAGATTAAAATAATTAAAAATTATAATAAGAAACTTATTTAATTAAATTAATTAGTTTATTTAAAAAAGATATTTAATTTAATAATTAAGGAAAATATTAAAAGCTATTAAAATTTAATGATAAAAGAAAAGCTATTATTATTTAATGAAATAGTATTTAATTAATTAATTTAAAGATATTAAAAGAAAATTAGATTAATTTTATATATAATAATAATTATAAAACTAAATATTATATTTATATATTCTTAATTATTATAATTTAATAATAACTTAAGCCTTAAGTATTATATTATTATTAATTAAGTTATCCTTTACTTATAACAAATTAAATACTTAATATTTTAATTAAAAAGCAAAGATATTTTCAAAGTAATTAATAATGCCTTATTTATTAATAATACCTTTAATTGTAAAAGTTTATAAACATATATAATAAAGTTATTTAAAGGAGTAATAAGTTAAAAAGCTAATAAATAAAATATAGTTATTATATTAATAATAAAAGCTAAATTATTAGCTTTAACATAAGCAATAAAAAAAGTAATATTTTAAACTAAGTTAATTAAGAAATTAAGAATTATGTTAAATAACAAAATAATTATAATTAATTATAATAATAAGTAAATAATATAACTTATTAAAAAAAATATTAAAAAGCTTTAAATAAAGCTTAAATATATAAATATATATAATTATTAACTATAATAAAAAACAATTAAAGGAATAATTAAAATTAAATATATTAAGTTAAATAATATAATTATTAATAAATTAATTAAAGCTTTATCTAATAATTTATTTACTTATTTTAAAGAACAATTAAGTTTAATTAATGTATTTATATAATTGTAAATAAAAAAGGGAATAAAAATTAATAAAATAATTAAGGAAATATAAAAAGGATAAAAGTTAAAAACATTATAAGAAATTATTATTAAATTTACTAAATGGCTTTATTTAAAAGAATATATTAAATATAAAACTTAATTTTAATTAACGAAATAAGGATTAATTTATATTATAAAACATTTTATTTAAATTAAAAATAAAAAAACTATTATAAAATTAACAATAATAAAAACAATAAAATTAAATTAATAAAATTAATTAAATTAATTAAATTAATTATTTTCATTATTAAATTAGTTAAAATCCACTAATTAAAAATACCTTAAATTAATACCTTAAATGAATTAATTACTAAGCTACTTAATGTGTTTAACAAAATAAAACTACGACAATTACGCCGAAAATATACATATGTAAATACCTTAAATATTAAACTAATATAAGCACCTTAAGCTCTTATAAAACGGTTTTCAAAACCGTTTTAAAGTGTTAAAATCATTAGTAATTTACATTTTTTAAACTATTACTTTATACCTTAAATTATTATAAATTTGTAATTATTTTAATCAAATAAAATTATTTTATATTAAATAATATTAAAAATTTAATAATAATAATTAAACCTTAATAATTATATTATTAAAAGCTTATTTTTAACTTAAAATTATTATATATTTTAAAATTATTTCCTAATTAAAATTAATATATAATAAAATAATTATTTCTTAATAAAATAATAATTTTTATAACTTATATATTAAATAAAAAAGGTAATAATTATTTTTATAATTATTATATTAAAAATAATTATAACTTTAATTATATATTTTAATTATATTAAAAAAATATTATAAAAAAAGTTATATATAAAAACTTAAATATATAAGTTTATAAGTTTATAAGTTTATAATATAAATTATAAAATTATAATTATTATTACTTAATTAAATAATTTATAATTATAATTATAAAAATTATTAACGTTATTATTTTTTATATTTTTTAAAGTTTTTAAAGGTAATAACTTTTTAAATAAATATATTAAAAAGGTAAAAACATTATACGTAAAAATTAAAAATTAATACTTTAAGTAAAATTATAAACTTATTAAAAATTAACATATAAAAATAAAATTATAATAAATTTAAAATTATTTAATAATAATTATATAGCCGAAATAACTTTAATTTAAAGATTATATACGCAACGTTAAATATTTTATATTTAAGAGCCTTATAAAGATTATATTTAGCGTATAAGATAATTACCAGTATTAGTGACAATTATCCTGCCCAAAACGGTCCCGGAGACCATTTTCCAGGATCCCGGGGTGCCCATACTAACCTTCATAGTGGGGTACGTACGTGTATCTGGATAAGTGATGCTGGAGATGGTGGCAGGTACGCCAAATAGAAAGTGCGACACACTGTTAGGGGTATACAATCCCACACGTCTTCAGAACTCTTCAGAGCTTAGAACTTATCCCCCAATACAACATCATCTACTCCTACCGTTTCTACGTGGCTTCAATCCTTTTCCCCCACATATGCTGTAAGAGTTTTTAAAAATCTTCGAGGTCCTTCAGGCCTTTAGAAGGGTATCATATCTGAAGGTAACCGCCCCTTTATTAGGTAGCCCTTGAAACCCTTGTAGTATAGCCCTGAAATCCCGAAGCCCTGCAACTTCATAGCTCTATACAATAGAAAGGGAGAAAAAACTACCTAGGTATGTTTCCAATTTCTATCAAAACGACCATCCCCTACAAAAATACCATAGCAGCTGTGACGCGCTCACTTCAGAACGCGAAGGGAGCGAAGTGGGCCCTTGTCTACGAGCGCCTTGGCACATCGTTACTTTAGCGCTCCTCGCTCATCCGTGTTCAACATCAAAGTGTGAAGCACATTAGCTACTTCGTACCTGAGCCAGTTCACATAGGATATTCTAACTTGAAGATGTGTATATACGCTTTCATTACTTAGATGCACATTCAATCTCTGGGGTGTGTAACTGATGACAGAGTTTGGTGGATCGTTATCAGCCATAGCACATCCTGCGATGCACGATAAAGCTAGCGGTGGACTAACACTATGAAGAGCAAAGGGTTCTAGATGGCCCGCCGCTCAAACCAGACATCGTCCCTACTAAAGGTCCTGAAGAGTCGCTCTATTGCTTACAGATCCTACGATGCCACGTTGAGGGGTTCGATTTCTCGCGTATGGCAAGTAGACAAGCAAGAAGATAGGACGGCACAGCTCCCGTGAGACTGAGAAGCATCCCTGGAGGGTGCTACTATGAATTGAGGCGATTGAGGGCTAAAAGAAAAGCACTGGAAGCCTTAATCTTCCCGTCCCTCAAGTCAACGTAATATCAAGCAAGCCCTTATCAGAATGGTGGGCGTAGCTTACCTACTCAGCATGACGTAGAGTTGAATGTGTGCTGAGCATAATTGGAACCTTCAAGTGGCATGGCGACAACCCAAGAAATCTTCTGAGTCATTCCCAATTCAATATATTCCCCATCATCAATCAAGTATATTAGGCAGTAAGGTATCCTCGCGCTCTAACTAGGTAGGTAACTTAGGTAGGTACCTACTGATACCGTTGTCAGAACCACGATCCCGATTGCCACGATCCGACGGTAGCACGCGAGGTTGTACACGTACTACGCCGATACCTACTCCTATCTGCTTCGACTGCCTATAGGATATGGATCCATTCGCTTATATAATTTTGTGTATACCCTTCACCAATTGGTATTGTCAATCCCAGACGCCAGAAACGTATTCGGAGCTAAGAGCCATGCAGTGCTCCTTTTCATGACAGTAATGGAGAAGTACCGGCTTCCACCCGCTCGGCTTCTCGTCGAAGAAAGTCAGCCTTAAACCTTCGATAGGCAGTCTCTACCCTGCTGCGCCTAGCCGGGTCTTTGTTAATATCCCGCGACGCCGACCAGGTCCCAAAGAGGAAGCCTAATTCACCACCCAAAACGGTTCCGCCGAGACCAAAGAAGAAATACGTAGCGATGTCGCCGTATCTGCTAGGTTGTATCAAGGGCGTGATATCGGGAATAGGCTCTGCATATCCATTATTAACATCATATTGGGCAATTTGTTTAGTGAGACGATCTAACCTTTTCTCCCGTCTGCGAATAGTACGTGGGTCGGCTTCTCGGCCGCCCGGAATGCGTTGAACATCTCGGTACGAACCTGCCGCAATCGGAAAGCGGCATATATTCCCAGGCCAAGCCCGGCAAGGGTTCCAATGATTGCTCGCGTGCTTACCCTGTTCGAGGCCTTAACCAGTGCATCGCGGTCTTCCGGTGTAAGCTCATTTTTGATATGCTCTTCGGCGAGCTTGGCTAGCTCGTTATGCTGCTCAGACTTGCGGAAAGCGGCGAACGACATTTTGATATGAATTTGGATGAATAATAAATAATATATAAGATAAAATATGAAACTGACTTCAAGAAACAAGTTAGCAAAACGTAGTACTGATATAGATGAGGGAGTGAAAGTGATATTGTATGAGACCGGAGAAGGGCGGATACATGCATATAAGATTTAATGGAATAAAAGGCACTAACCACTTCAATTATTGAATTCCGCATGACATCATCATCCATCATCATGAAGCGACTGCTTCGAATAAGTTCGAAATCTACATCACCAAGGCCTCACTCCATTCGTCCAACTTACCTACTAATAACCTCACCTCACCTTCCCTTGACTTCTTCTCTTTTCAAGACAAGCACCAAACCGAACCGATTACATGTCATGACGCAGTCTTGACGTTTACACGTTTTCGCAATAACACTCTTGCCATACATGTATATATCGTACATATATTCATTCCGACAAGCTACCGATTACAAGCCAGTGCTCACGTGCTGGACAGATAGATATATGTACCTATCTGTGGAAATGCAGCGATACATAGGTACCTAGGTAAACTGGGCGCTTTGGACCGGAGCGTCTGACAACTTTGAATCGGCCACTGAGTCAGGTATATATGTGATCCGGAACGGTACGAGCTTTCCTATCGATTCCATGCACCGCTCTGCCATACCAGCATGATGATTGTTGTTTAGGTCTGCTTTTCTTGATCTACTCATGATGACACAGCAAACGCGAATATCTAACCTGAACTGGTTACATGTTGTCTTCCAAGATCATAAGTCATTAAAAATTAACTTCCCTTCAACTAACATTTTTGAGCCCAGTTTTATTCTCCAATCTTCGAGTAGGTACAAATGACACAGAACAGCTAGGTCTGTAGAAAATAAAAGGAAACATAAACTAACATAGATATAAATGAGTATAAGAAACGCTTCCACCGTATCTACGATGAATCTCTTACTCTCATATTCCTGCTAATTACTCGATTGTGAACCTCCATAAATTAACTTGACATACAAAAAAAGAGTTAGATTTATCGGAGTATACGGTTTATCCGTTCCGTATCCACCTATCTCTATATATAGACGATCACCTGAAGCTATCGTCAGCTTCATCATCTAGTCCTCTAATACACATCATTCCTTAGAGTCCATCAAGATTAAGTTTTATTTCCAGGGCCGAAGGCCCTGGTTCTAGTCGCCGCCTCCCGCTGCAGCCACCAGCGCCTCGATTGCGCTGGCCTTGTCTGCAGGTGTGGGATTATATGGTATCGGAGCACCCGGGTCGTGAATTACGGCCAGATGCTTCGCCGGAATTGCTTCTTTGGAATTTTGATGGAACACATAGCCATTGCACTGTAAACAAACCCACGCAACGAAAGAATTTTTCACCCCTCCCCATTCGTCCTTGAATCCGTAATTGTCGATACCGGCATGCCTTCTACAGTGTGGGCAGACCATTTTCCCATAAACGCTTTTACAATATGCTCGCATACTAGAGACTCTGCCGTCTATTTCCAGTAAGTAGCGGAGTCGGTGAGGACTGCAAATCCGTCTACCAAATAATTTCATAGCGCAAGAACATCCTGTGATCTCCAAAGGATCTCCATAATGCCCTCCAACCATCTGGGACAACCCCGTCGAGACAGTCGATTCGGACCTAAAATCTGGCAGTGTGTAGCCTGGGGGTGCGTTGCAGTAGACCTTGGCACCCGTCCCGGCAAGCCGGTCTAATATCGGATACGTACCATTTGTGCACTCCCACTAAAACATCGAGTTAGTAATTACTTCTTAGGAGAAGGGTTTAGGACGATCTAGGAGCACCGACTCCTAGTTTTGATGCTTACACATAGATATTGGCGCATATTCATGACAAGAGGTTCGAACGCCTGTATGAATCTAGTTCGGCTTTCCAGCTCGCATTGTTCACAAATCGGCATACCCTCCCCGGAATGAGTATGATCCTCGCATCCAGTATACGTCAGCTTTCCACAAGCATCGGTATTAAAATTTTCCGCCTTACATTCCCTTTGATTATGATACATAACACCGTTGTCCCAGACTCTCCAGAATGGAATTGACGCCAATGCAGACTGGCCATCTTCGACTGGATGAAACAGAAATGGATCGTGTTGGAGTAGAGTCGTGAAAATAAACTCGGGATGATCGATTGGAAATAAGTTACTATTGTCTGCGGCCTCGATGTCTTTAGGCTTCGCATTCCACGGTATCCAGAACTGCGGCCGAGCCGGGCCAGGTGACAGCGGTCGACCCACCGGCACTCTAACGATGTTCTTTATCGGTGCTATCCAATTGTCCTCTTCCCATCTCCCCGGGTTGAGTTGTCTGACTGAATCCTGGGAAGCACCGTTGGGTGGTACATATATGGGAACTTTTTCAATGAGATGATTGTTTTCTCTTGAAAATATGGTTGTTTGCTGTTGAAGATAGAAGCCAACGTCTCTGACGGCCTGAGACTGATTGAGTGGAATTAAACCCATCAAATCAGCCTGAAGTTTTTGCACTATAAAAATAGAAGTCAGTAAAACGCTTTAGATTACTATCTGTCTACCAGTATTTTAGGGGCTTAGGCACGTCGTGGGAGTGGTAACTCTCCAGTCAACTTGACCGCGTATCCCTGGACAGACCAAAGGGGAAAGTAAAGGAATGGATGTTACATACTAATACCTGCCAAATTCCCAGGAATACCAGTTTGTATAGCATCTGATACCAGTTGCAATAGTTGTTGATACTCTTGCTCTAATTCAGGAGATGGTACTGGTGGTCGTACTTTCGCTGGTGGTGCTTCCGCTGGTCGTACTGGCGCTGATGGTGCTCGCGCTACCGGCGGTAATGATCCGTCTTTCCATTCTGCGTACTGTAAATGATAGTCATCAGGCATTTCCCACTTTTTACCGGGAAATGGGTATGGATCGTCGATACCTTTGGGTCCGACTCCTATATTCAGATAATAACCATAGAATTCATCAGACTCAACACCGCGCCAAAAAGCTCCTCGATTAGGGCCGGTACAATCCACCCCGTCCTTGTGACATCTGTCGCACTACAATAACGAGAGTCAGTAACTAGGTGGCTTGCTTTATTAACGGGTTTCGGGGTTTCAGGCACGTCTTTGGAGCAATAATTTTTCCGCCAGTTCAATTAGGATATTTTGGCTCCAAAGACGAGCTAAAACGAAAAACGGAGCATCTCGACTCGATATTACTTACTGGTCGTTTGAAATCGCACTATCACAATAGGAGTCAGTATTTACTTGAAGAACGGTTTACATGGTTTCAAGCATATCGTAAGAAAAGAAAAGGAGCAAGACACTTAGCTCCTAAGGCTGGAGGAAAAGAAAAAATATAGGGGTTATGGAGGACTCTAAATATATCTAGCATACCTTATGATTGCCGCTCTTACATTGATCGCATACAGGCGGATGAGGAGGAGTATAGACGTCTTTATATTTCGGAGCGGGCGGCACTTTTGATGATATAAGTTAGCACTTTTAACAAAGTTTGGGAGTTCAAGAATGCTCCGAAAGTGTAAGCCTAGCATAATTAAATCGGATAGGGGATTAGGACTTCTAGGACAGGATAAACCATGTCGAAGGGAGAAGAACTCTGATGTCACTTACAAAATTCTCCCTCAAAAAAACACACGAGACCCAAATACCGGCATGGGGTACAACCACGACCTTCGACGGGGCGTTTGCACTATAACAATACATCAGTAATTCTCAACCTTAAACGTGCCCACGTAGCATGACTTTGGAAACAAGTGTACCTAACTAAAGTGGAAAATGTAAAACAGGGGAAATACATGTTACTTACAACACCTTTATAGCCGGAAGCCTTTGATTTACAAGCCTGGCAGGCAATTCGGAGGGTTTTTCTGCCCCTTCTTGGCTTGGCGATTTCAGGAGATCTGCTACGGCGCTCTTGATCATTTTTAGGCCTTATATTCCTGTATCGATAACCTCTCGCGTTAGACATGATGGAATATCAAATTTCCTACCGATTATTTCAAATGAGATAGTAAGGTTACGTTACGCTCAGAAAGAGTCCAATGGACTATTTGGGTTTATTGGACATATCAACTTATATGAACATTACCTACTTTACACAATATCACCCATCAATGAGTGCCAATTCTAAACTCAGTCAAAGAGAATCGTTGTTTGATAACATCAAAGGACACGGTTATACCGTTTTCTTTCACGAATTCAAGGAAATCAATGCCATTGTTGAAGGCAATATCAACTCATACTTCCATATTGACACTAAGGGGTACGGCATTAGGTAACTAAGATATGATCATCCTTGATTAGGAGTATATACCCATCACACCAACTACTAAATAATAAAATGCGGCAAATACTACAATACAACTACAAAGTAAAAAGACAAGATTACAACCGCTGGCTCAAATTCAAATAGTAAAGGCGCCATGAAGTATAGGATGAGGTTTTCTGTTGTTGGGTCTGTTGTTGGGGCGATATATTAGAAGTTCCATACTACGTGTGAGAACGTGATGGATATTCCAAGGCTGATAAAAAAAGAGGTTTTAGCGAGAGACGTATTAGGAATCTAGGGAATCGAAGCGGTAATCTGTCAGAAATATAGGTCCCGTGATGGTAGTCGTACATAGAGTGAGTGCTAGAGTGAGCCTGCGAGGTAGTAGGGTGATCTATTAACGCCTGATCCTCCTTAACTAAAAGAGGGAAGAGCTCCTTTATATACTCGTAGACCTCGCTGGAGCCCCGCAGGGGCTCCGCCACTACCGTAGTAGCCCTATTCTCCCATTATCCCCTGACATAATCACTGAAGGGGGACTATAGCATCATCGAGACCCCTATGCTTGTCTCCATGGGATGAAACAATGACAACGTATGAAGAGCGAAAATTATAAAGAGGAGATGGATGCATACCCTATGGGGGGTTTTTTGTTGCTTTAAAGCCTTTATTTCCTGATATCTAATTATAATGTCGTAATTATTTACTCATATTAAACGAACCTAAGCACATTGGGAGGTATCCAGCATCATCTTGGACACAACTTTCCGTTCTGCGTTGGGTAATAGTCGATTTGGCCGGTAACATACCAATCCTCGGAACCCACGGCGGTCGGTGCCCATAACAAGCCCCAAGGGTCATATTTTTGCTTCAGCTGGTATAAGTAGTCGTAATTAGATCCGTAGAAGGCTTGTTGCCAGTTTGGTTCGTTGATATCTGCCTCATTGAGGTACGCTCCAGCGTTCGGGGATGCATCTCGCCATGGCTGCATCATCTCGACAAGGTTCTTATTTGCGGCGGCAATATCTTCTGGTGTGGCCTCCTGAGTCCAAGTTGCGCCGAGCAGGGCATGCAAAACTGTAGCCCGCCAAGCTGGGTTCACCGCATTAGTCTGGTTAACTAAAGGGTTGACGGCCGGTTTCATATTATATCCAAGCATCAGTCCGGCCTTTTCGGCAGATTGCCGCAGAGCAGTATTCTGAGCAGCAAGTTTGGTTGGATCCTCCCAGTTGGATCGAGGGAACAATCTAGAGCCAGTATTGAAATTCCATACTCCCCCTTGTTCCGATTCGGCCGACCAGGTGCCCTCGATCGCCCCGAGCACGCCGTCATAGTCCTTATAAGTTTCATCGCTGACGGTAATTCCCAAACTTGCTAGTTCGGTGAAGAGGGGTTTCGAAAGATTCTTAAGCCCAGCGGAATCCATATCGTTTGCCCACTGGGGAGCCATAGAAAAGGAACAATCCGAAAAGCAACTGATAGACCAATAACTGTACATCCCTGCGTCGGCATATTCAGGGAATTTAGCAAAGACTATTGTATATGTCAGTAATCCCTCTCGTACTGAGTTGAACCGCCACTGCTGTGAGGCCAATAGGAAGGTAACGAACCTGCGTCAACTCCTTTCCAGAAAACATCCGTGGAAACATTGGTACCAACACCAAAACTATAAGTGAGAGTAGAGACAGGTTTCTTCGGGTAAGCGCGGATAACAAGCGAGGTCACGATACCCCAAGTGCTCCCTCCACCACCGCGCAGAGCAAAGAACAGATCAGGATTATTCTTCTCGTCGACAGATACGAACCGACCGTTCGGTAGGACGACTTCCATAGACAAAACTTGATCCGCGGCCATCCCATGCATAGAAACCAATGGGGAGTGTCCTCCTCCAGCGATGTAACCCCCTCCAATGCCGACAGTCTAGTAGAAAGCTGAGATTAGACCCCTATCATTTCACCATACGATATGAAAAGGGCACAATACTCACTCTAGTATTACCGCCGACAATATGTAGGCCTAGCTTATCCGCTGCTTGATAAAGGTCCAGGGCTTGAACACCAGCACCAATCTTGAAGGCGGGTCCTCGGTATCCCGAGCAAGCCTGAGTGTAAGTGGAGCCCAAGTACTGAATGCCTTTTAGAGCGTTAGTCCAGATGGAAAGTGATCCGGCGCCGGTGGATTTGGCCTTAAAGTCGTGGCCCTTGTTCTTGACGATAAGCCGAAGATTAAGGTTGCGTGCAAAATTGACAGCAAGCTGGATCTGCGCAACATTCGTCGCCTTAACGACATACGACGGCATGCCTCCCAGGGTACATTTAGCGCCCGTCCGTGTAAGAGTAGGCGGTAAGCAGCTAACTCCCTCAAAAGCATAGTACTGTATGCCTAAGGGCTGTGATAGTCTAGGCCAAGTTAGAGACCAGAATAAGTGACGGGGTAAAGGGGGAAAACCCACTGGTACTGAGGTGTCTGCCATTGAGAAGTGATAGATGCACATTGTGTCTCATTATATTGAGGCCAGTCCGAATAGCATGGTGCAGCGGTCGGGACACCTTCGACTAGTGCGCCTCCTAGTAATATATTAAGCAGATTCCATACGGGACGAGCCGGCCAGCTTCTGTCCCCAGGGTAGGTCTTACAGACGCGAGCGGCGCGTTTCTGCACCGCCGCTTCAGCGTCATCGAAATTGAAGAGGTCGACATTACTGATATTGTAATTCGTTAAATTGCTGATAACATCAGTGGTGAGCTGGCTTGACTCGTATGGAAAATAATCCACGCCCGAGGAGGCAGCATCAGCATTCACCGTCTCAACGGCCGGTGGAATGCTTCCTTCGGTGACATCTACGTATGATTACAAGGTTAGTCAGCTGCATTATTATAGTAGCGTGTCAATGATCAGCATGTGTCAAAACTTGACTTACTGACGCCGTCCTGAATTGTCTGAGCGAGCACTAAGTTAGCTAGCGACAGAGCCGCAACGAAAGTGAGACGCGCCATTGGAGCGCTGCAGTAGGCGCCTTCGTAAATTGACAGTAATTAGGTTAGACGCCCGGCCACCGGATAAACACTCCTCGAGCAAGCTGCACGGCTGAGAAACAGGTATGATAGAAAAGGTCCAAAGGATCGTCCCTTCGGGATTACTTATACAAACCCGACAAGACGCCGACATTCCTTGCCCTCCACGTGGTTTAACGCATACTAATGCACGGAACATCAATAGTTCAGGAAATAATCGAATGATAGCCAGGTATAGGTGTATAGCATAGGAAGTAGTATAATACATACAACGCTATACTGCCTCAAGTGAGTTTAGCTGCGGCTTTCACATAACACAATGATCCTCTGTAATCTCGTTTGTATTGTTCGAAAAGAAAGACTTAATGCACAGCTGCTAGGGGTGTTCGGTTGAACTATTCCGCAACGAGTCTCTAGCGACGATATAGCCCGATATAATAATATGATGGTTCTTGACTAGGATTCACCAGTTTCGCTTATGATGGACCCTCCGTTCCGGAATGTCGGATTGTTGACCATGTTCGTTAACGATTCTAATATTGCAGCACGCAAGGTACGCGTCCCTAAGACGCCAAGCACTCCGTTGCCCTAACCTGGTTGGCGTCCCCGCCTGGTACGATCCCCTCTCGGTCCTTTCTTCCGCCGCTATTCTTTTGTACGGGTTTTGTGGGCCCAGCAGTAGCTCGAAGTTCAGCTTTGAGACTTCCAAAGGTCGCCTGAAGCTTCGTACATGGGCCAGGTACTCTTAAAATCCAGTAATTTCTAAATACGACCAAATCCGTCTCTTAAAAGTCGAAATTAACGGCCACATAGAGGTAGATATACGAAAGCTCACCTTGGATTTCAAGAGTCATCAGGAATACTCTATAGCCTCAATACCTACCTAGGTAACTAATGAGTTTTTAATGGCGGTCAACCTCGCACTACAGTTCCTATGCTTGTTGCGAAGTGAATACGAAATCTGGAATGCGATAAAAGTTTAGACACTTCTTATACCTCTTTCCATACCAGCTAGAAACAAGCACGCAACGGGCAGCGAGGAGTAGAGAAGAATTCTCCTGCACTCCAGGGGGATGAAGTTACAGGGGTAGCGTGTAATGTTACGAGAAGCAGGTTTTAGGAGCGTAACTAGTTCTGTTCTGCGCATAAGGGTTGATATGTGATGTAACAAATCGACGTTACAGAAACCCAACGAGATTAGGAGATTTTGGGGCCTTCTCGCTTGGATGCTCGGTACGCTAATGAGCTTCAAAGTGTTTAAGGCAACTCCAAGAGAGGTACTAAGCCATTAGCCGAACTGACGTTTCCAGAGACTAGTCAATGCAGCACAATCCCATACCCCTGATTAGATATACTATGAGATATATACCGTGTAGTCTACGTAGAGTATGAAGAATAATGTCGGAGTCAACACAGACAGCATCATGGAGTAATTTTAAACGGAGAGAGACCATAGGTACCTATGTTCCGCTAAATCGGATATTTCTCCTTACTAAATTCAGAAAATAGGCGAAATCAGAGTCACAGATCATAGGAACTCTGTGGCAAACTTGCGAGAGCTTCGGCCGATACTTAGTATTGCCAAGACTGATGAATTGCCAAGTTTTGGAGATAAAATCCTGGACTGTTCTAGGTCCGAGACTGGGGAATCCATGTAATGACATTTTTGCAAGATACGTAGAGCAGGGGAGAATTGTGTAATTTGATCTTCCTTACCGTTATGGTATAAGCCTACTACCAAGTAGCTCGAAAAGTTAGTATATCCTGTCGATTTCATCACATCAGACGCCAGCCGTATGAGTTGTCGAGACCTCACTACCCATGATAGTGTTGCAACGAAACTCTTATCCTGCTCCTACTACTCAGATCTATGGAATGCTATACTTCCAGGGGGAGGGGCATATATGAACCATTGTTCGCAACTTCGACGTCGATCTCGATTCCTTGAATCAACTCACCCCGCGATTCGATCTTGATCTTATCTAAATAGGTTTGCGCAGATGCTCTAGTGATCAGCCATCATGTCAGACAATACTCAGGCTGCATCGGCGCCAGCCAACCCTGATCCCACGAGTTGGCTTCAAAACCTAGGTATCGCTATAGAGGTGTTATGTCCTGCGCTGGCGTTGTTAATCGTCCTCTTAAGGATTTATACCAGACTCGACACAAAGACGTTTGGTTGGGGTCAGTAAACGAAACAAATCCTACAAACGTTGAGCGGAATACTGACGAAATTTACCATGTAGATGATGGCCTCATCGTTTCCGCAATGGTGTTGAGCATCGCCATGGCAGTAGGGTCAATCAAAGGTACACAAGCACGTACTTTATCAGCCGATGCCGGGACCTAACGAGTCTATAGTCATGAAAACACTGTACATAGGAATTCACTATTATGACATTCCTCAACCCTTCGATCCCACCGAGGGACTCATATGGATTTATGTCGTCGGCGCTGTGTACCAGCCAATATTAACACTGGTAAAGCAGTCGGTTCTCGTCTTCTTGCTCCGCTTCTCGGGTGTCAAGGCCGGTGTTCGATATGTTGTCTGGGGCACTATTATATTTAACACTGTCCTAATGGTCGCCATCTTTCTCACCGTCATCCTTCAATGTATCCCGATCGAATTGAATTGGAATCTTTTGGTCCCAGGCCACTGCATCGAGCAATTCAAATTCGGTGTTGTGGCTGCCTGCATGACCATCATGACCGATATTGTCTCGGTGGCACTCCCATTCTATATTTTCCTTGGGTTGAAGATAAATAAAAACAGGAAGATTGCCCTGATCGGTGTCTTCATGTTAGGTATACTGTAAGTAACCCCTATTCCAACAAACAAGTAACTTGAACTACCCATAAAAGGTGGAAGACTAACACAGATCTTACAACAGTGTCACCATCGTCAGTATAATCAGACTCTGGACACTCTCAGAGAACTTCAACGACCCGAGCCCGGACAAGAATTTCAGTGTTGGGTTCACGGTGTCTAGTATTGAGGTAAACCTGGCAATTATCACAGCGTCTTTCCCGGCACTTTGGCCCCTTGTCAGAAGGATGTTACCGAAAAATCTCAAGTCTTCCTATTACGGTCACCAAAACTACGGTGGCGTGTCACACGCACAACAAGGCTATATCAAGACTACTGATGGACCAGAGAGTGGTATTGGGTTGAAGGACATCAACGGCCGCCGAACTCGGACCGAAGTTCGATCGCACAGAGATTCCGACGAAGAGATCCTCACCGGTACCGGTATTATGCGTACGACGCAATTTACTGTTTCAACTGAGGATAATCACGCGCGTACAGGACGGGGAAATGACTTTTATGATCGCACGACGCGTTCTAAGGTCTCAAGCAATGGCTCGCTGTGAGCTGCAGAGCATCATGTATAATAGTGGATGGCATTATGGGACTATGTACTTATTTACTCTTCATCCGTCATCACAATTCGTGGCTCAACTGATAATACTTAAGTGAATACCGAATAAATAAATCTTTGTGTTTAAACACTCCGGGTTTGACTTAAGCGTGGCGATTTCCAGGAAGGGGGTAAGAAAACAAAATTCCATATGCAAAAGGTACACAACTTCACACATTAGGTATACGCTCACGGTAGCTGATTCGGGTTTTCCAACGTAGTGGCTCCATACCTCAGCCCGCCCCAAGTGTACATACAGCCTTAAATTTCGGAGAGCGGAAGCGGCTGATTTTCAACCTTATTATAGGCATAGGGCCGTTAGTCTCTTCAATAGTTTGAGACGGAAGGTGTTAGCGACCACACAGTTCACCTTTCAAAAGACCCTTTTCACCCTTCGCATCCTACGACCTGGTATTGTCTCTAATCCGTCTATAGTGACATTGCTATACTTGGAGTCTTCGTTTCCTAGTGCTATCACTTCGAACCTCCCTATGCCACCTATCGTATTAGTTCCGAACGGGGCCAGTCTAGTGAAAACCTGATTTCTTACAAGGATATCCGAAAGGGTACTCTTAATCGATCCTTGAAGGGTCGGGATGACCCGCATATAGCCATAACAAATATGACACACAACTCCGACAATAGTAGAAGACGAACAATTATTTAACCGCAGATTTTCGATACCATCATTGATTTTCTATGGTACGATCCATCCGAACTAAACCCACGATCCTACCCTGCCATGCATGAAATGGATCGCCCCGGAGCTGGACCCACATACATACCAAGGCAGTCATCCATGAAATGCTACGTAAAGGTCCCTTAAGCTAGACCCTTCTAGTCTAGTACTTAAGCGTTCGGACACATTCGAAGTTTTAGAACGATAGGGAGAGTAACCCCAACAGCCATGGCGGCCGAGTATGGTATCATTATAGGAAATTCTTAAATTTCCACGAACGACATTTTTATCCACACTTTGCCCTAAACATATATGGCTCGGAGACTTCCGAGGCTAACGATCCTACAAAATCCTGTTTTGTAAATAGATTTGCCCGAAATCGCAGTCACTATGCACGCCGAGGATATGGTTGGTCTTTTTTAGACCAGCACGCTAACAGAAAAAGGGACATCTATACCCGACCTACCTTATTTATCAAGTGCACATGTGTGTAAGTCACGTCGGATTATCTATCGTTGCATTACCCCTGAGCGTCACAAGCATGTGGTATATCTCAATGAGCTTTCACAGCCAACACAAAATGATACATCTTCGCACTACCAACACATAGCATCAACAAGCTAATGGATCTGTCTCAAGATGGTACCAAGGCTATTGTTCTATGCACTAAGAGATAGCTCCTGTTAAATAACTCTAGGACTGGTTCCTCCACTGGCTTCCACGCACGTCTTTTATCCACTCGCCGTTAATGTTCGGCATATCTAGTCTGACACAGTCTACTCGTGGATGCCTCCTTAGATGATTGAGAACGTGGCCCAAAACCGGATTTTGGCTGGAAGCTTCTTACCTCATCTTATAATTACGTAATCTATATGCAAGTAAACACATCGTAGATGCGTTCATGTTATATGCAGTATATGTAGAGGAGCTTCAATTTAGAGGATCTTGACGGATACCTAGACGATCCTCTACTAATACTCTCTCCAGTGCCTTTTTTGACCGGAAATCAACTGAAATCGCATCAGCATTACAAACTCACCTAGGTAATCTTGACAGCTTCAGGATACGCTTACTTAATTGTAGAATAATCATCACTATATAGCGTTATATACCTAGGTAGTTTAACGAAATCTTTCATGTGCAAGTCTTAAAATGAATGTATGCATACTTTCCAATATCATTATCATTTTAGCTGTATTACCCGTTTAGTGCAACTACAAGATGGTATATGCAAGCTAACACCCGTCGAGCCCACTACGTTTCGGGTCGGTAATAGTAGCATTAAAAAAAGAGAAGAATTTGGAGAAAGCATCGGAAAGCACAAAAAAGAAAAAAATAGTAAGAACGACACAGGCCCGATTCGAACGGGCGCCTCCGAAGAGATGTGATAGACACTATCATAGACCACAGTCTAGATAGAAATTCGAGTCACACGCGTTAGACCACTCCGCCACTGTGCCTGACCAACAAGCTCAATACTTGATAGGCTGATTCTCCTGTGGAGTTGAGAAAGGTGGCGCTAATTGAATACTATAATCTTGGTATTCCGGAATTATGCCGGCTCGCCATCCATGATTGGAATCCCCTGATTTTAGGAGACTCTACATACATCTAATGTAAGGTCCTTGGTTGTAATTCTACTTTTCAAGTTATTCGCATATCGCTCAAGTGTCGAGAGGATCTGGGGCATCAAAGTATGAATCCATAGAATAGATTCCACAAGATCTGAACCTTTCGATGTGATTGACGCAGTTGTTGCCAAGGTCGTATTTAAAGATCATAACGACATTCATATAGATCATTTGGTCACCCATCTCTTCTTCACTTTCAAGACATAGTATTATACGTCGCCTCTATCTGATACTAGATGACCCAACGGACTAAATTGACGAGCCAGACACTAGCACAATCACCTCTAGACACGCAGGCACTTATCTCCATTTCCCGTATCCCCATCTGCCTACCCACTTGTCAGTACTTGCCTGGCATTAATTCCTAGTTATTAATTTCCATAGATAAAATTTGGTATTTATCTAGAAGTGAATTGCGTTTTATTCATTCATCCATTTTCATACTTGGCTAGTTGGCAGCGCGGTGTCAATCGAGCTTGGCAATAAGCAAGCTGCTTCTCACATCCCCTTCAAAATTACCACGCACTTCGAGCAACCAGTAGTATAAATAGTTCCACTAAGCCTACTACTAGCTACCGAAGCTATCGTAAACGGGTAATTTGCGTAAATACGCATGGTATAGACCCGCAAATAGGTGTGAATGAACGCCACGCGCCACAGCGAAACGATGGGAGCGGGCCCATATAATGAAAGGCCTCCATTACCAGACGCAATATACACGGCTGAGCAAAACCAACGCCACGAGGAAGCCCCCCTTAGCTTCCATCTCAACCTATACATATTCCAATAGCCTGTGCACCCTAACTACCTATGTAGTCAGGCACGACCCCGGCCCCTACCTCTCCCTCTTGGTCTTCCGCGACCACGTGTTGCCACGAAACGCTTCTTAGGAGGAACATCAGTGATGTCATTGTAGCCATCCGAGTCCGAGTCTTCCGAACTACTCTCTCCTGAGAACGACAGTCTCACAATCGTCGGGCCGCCCGATTTCCTGGCAGGTCGCTGTGGTTCCGCAGCCTCGCGTTCTGGCGTGGGACTGGGCGAAGGTGAATCCACAGCCTCAGGCTCGGGCTCGGGCTCAGCAGGCTCGAAATCATCATCAACGAGCTCTTTACGGCCCCGTTTGGTACTAAGCTCAGTAAGCTCTTCGACATCATTCGCTTCTGCTGTTGGTTTATCTTCTGTATCCTGAGCAGTGGTAGCTGCAGGAAGTTCTTGGGCCGAAGTCGTCGCAGGGCTTCCTGTGGCTCCATCTCTCGTTCGGCGAGAACCTATCTTGAATTTCCTACCCCTTAGAGCGACTCGTTCCCTCATAGACATGAAACGGATGTCAGGACGAGGCTTTGGGTCATCGGGGTTGGGTGTCGCAGGCGATTGTTGTGCACGAGGACGTCCGGGCGGTCGGCCCCTTCTCCTCACAGAACCCTCGCGAGGCGTAGCCGTAGTCGGTCGCGACTGTGCCTCGCCTTCGTTCGTATTGCCTAATTCTTGTGCTAGTTGAGCTTCGAGGTCATCCACGGTAACATCATTCCCATTCTGAGTGACATTAGCGTCTTCGGCATCCACCATAATACTGTCTTCGCCATTTTCGGATTGGTTTTCAGGTTGAAGTGTAGATTTCCTCGGCCGTCCCGGTGGGCGGCCACGCTTTTTACCCGTTGATGGTGCCGCTGACGGAGGAGTGGCTGTTCCAATAGAGCTTCGAGGTGGCCGCCCTCGTCTTTTGGCCCCGGGCTTCGGGGTACTTTTAGCAGTGGCTGAGATCTCTCCTTCGAGTACGGGAAGTTGGGTTAACGCCCGAATTGCATCTGCTGCCAAATCCACAGGGTTCGGTTCCTCGTCCGCAGCGCCATTCTCGCTTTCCGACCCGAAAATTCTCAAAGGTTTGATTAAGACGGAATCGTCCGGGTCCTCAGGTGGTTCTTCGGCTTCCACGTACGACGTCATCGGTTTGGCATGCCGTAAAGTCGGTCGCAGAGGATCAACAGGAAGAGGCTGCCGCGTCTTCTTAGGAAGAGGAGCTGAGTCGGAAGTCTCTTTAGGTTGTGCTTCTGCAATGGCATCGACTGGTTGTTCGCCAGCGTCACTGGGGGCAGTCGCTCTAGTCGGCGTGGAGCTGTTATTACCAAGAGCACCAAGCAAAGCTGGATCCAAGTTGACAAGCTGGTCGATATTTCCAGTCTTGGGCTTTTTGCGCTGCTGACTTCGGGGACCTCTAAAGTCGGGATCATCCTGTGTTTCAAGCCTTGCCCTTCTTTTTGCGAGCCGAAGCGTCTTTTTGACGAACTCGGATATTTCAGGCTCGTTATTTATAGCTTCGGCAGATGGCATTTGGAAGGGGTCGAATAGGATCCTATCTGTACTCTCGTCTTGGTCGTAGAATCCCATTCCCATCATTCGTTGGCGGCCGACCACTGATGGGTCGGGATATTGGGATGGATCTGGGTAGGCAGAATCTCCCTCACCGTTCTGTATACCAGACATGTCGGCGCTCTCAACATGATTCTCTTGTCCATTCACATTATCCGGCCTATCTGCAGTAGACATTTCACCATTCTCATTACCATTCGTAGCGGCGGGGTTGTGGCCTAAAATGTGGCTTTGATCTCCATAGCCATTCATCATTGAATCCTGAAGAGCAGAGTCCATCTCATGAGGGGCGTCGTCAGCCCCGTTGAATGATGCCATGGGATCCTTGGCCTTTTCGGCATCTGCCTGCTCCTTCAATCGTTGCATCCGCCTCGTGTCTTTGCTCCGATTTTCCTCTCCAGCAGCTTTTAGCCAACTAAGATTGTGTACCCGGAAGTCAACGATCGATTCAACACTACGATCGTCTGCAATGGGCCGCGTGTCATGTCCAAGCAGTGTATTCTTGGGAACGTATGGATTTGTGTTGCCACTCTGCCGGCAATATCCGCAGTTGCAAATATTGAGACATTTAGGGCATTGCCAATATCCCTGCTCCATTGCCGTCTGGGGCATCATATCAAATGCTCGCCATAGAACACCGTAGCAATATGCGTTCTGGCATGTTGTGCAGAAACTAAGCTTATATGTGTACTCTTTATGGCAACAGACATGGCAACGGTAGACGTCGCCATTCTTTGCTTTGCGTCTCGACTTCGACTTTTTCTTGACGCGACCCTCATCATCTACTTCAGGCTCAGATTCCTCGGCTGGGAGTTCGGGTGGCTTCGTGATATCCTTCCAGGGCCGCCTTCGAAGTTGTTCTTGGCAGATCTGAGCGACTGACTTCTTGCCTGCTTTCTTCCGTGCAACTTCAATAGGCTGAGGGGATAGATTGATATCGACAAATCCATCTTGTTGAATGACCATTGCCCTCCAGATCTCATGTTTCTCAACGAGATCCGACCACTTCCATTGCTCGCACCACTGAAGACCGGAGATGCAGACACATGAACGACCCATAGCGTAACATTCCATGCAGATATCGTATGTATCTTCGTCGCCGTTGATGAGTGTGCGTACGCAACACTTGCAAGTCAAAAAGCGATTGAATATGTTGGATCGGCAGTAGGAACACGTAATGTTTGAGTCAAACGGGACATACTCAACATCCGTCTGCTTATACCCAAACATCTCATCAACAAGAATTTCAGTAAAAAGGCCGAATAAACGTTTAAAGTCGTTGGCCATCTGTCTCTTGCGTGACGAGTTTTGCATTAATTCCTGGCCAAGACCCAGCCAACTAACTTCGGAGTTTTCCTCGAAAGACTGAAGCTCCTTGTAGTACTTTTCTAAGGTGTAACAGATGATAGCCTTATTCTTGTATTGCTCATCCCGGCATACCAGTCGCGCCTTTGGCAAGGCCTCGTGAAGGGCTAAGTCAAGCGTTTCGACTGTCGTCCTATTCCACGCGACTTTCATGGTCCTTGTCCCGCGATTCCAGACCTGATGTGGTGCTAGCGGAGGTATTAGGATGAAGTCGCCAACCTTTTGCTCGACGATGTAGACGGGGAAGTTAGCTTTCTTCCAAGCATTGATCTGAGCGAAATGCTTCTCGATCTCAATGTCGTGGCCGAGCATAGAGAGGAAGTATTCGCGGACAACTTCACGGTCCTTGGTCTCAGTCATGAACCAGATAGAACTACCTGGCTTCTCTCCATTTTCGTCTTCTGAGGCTTCGACCATGATGTTCTGACCCAGACTTGCACACATCTCTCGATGCGCAGGAGTATACGTTCCTTCATGACCAATATAGCACATGAGGTTTTGCGCACGCATCTCTTCCGGGAGGCTACTCATTAGATCACCCGCGACGGCAGGAGTCTTCTCAGGCGCACCAAAAATATCATCGTTCCGGGCGTCTGCGCTTGGGTTCTCACTGATGTTCTCATTCATATAGAAGACATTTGGTGGGATGACCTTCTTCAGATGTTCATACCACTCGGGAGGGCAGTCTATATCTTTGAGGTAAAGTCGTTGTCTTCGTTCGTCACGGAAATTTGTAGGGGTCCATTGCTTGGTTAGCTGCTGCATGGACCTCAAGTAATGGCCGGTAGTCATTGGAATATCGGTCTGCGCAGTTATGTCGCGAACATTCTCCTCTACCAAGGCAAGTTAGCAGATGTAATACTCTTTTGCGACGGCGGCAGAACTCACGTTTCTTGTCGTACGTTTTCTCCAACCAGGCAGCGCTAAAAAGATCCTTGGGTAGGACTTTATTCCAGCCTTCTATAACTAACGGTCTACCTCCTTCGATAACATGTAACTGTACGAGCTTTTCGAAGCCAGAAGGGCCGAGGCGCCTGATCTGGGCAGTGGAGATGCGCACCACCCAGTCGAAGTTTGGAGAGCGATCGACGAGTGCATGGAGATCGAGATCCGGAGGTATTGGATCGAATTTAGCTTGGGGATGCAATGCGGTCGGCATTTTCGCGATCGTAATATGCTCCTAGGACCGACGGTGCAAAAGTTGAGTCCGCAGGTTGAAGTCGTGAAGCAACGGCGGGGTTCGTGAAGACGGGTATAATGGGCCTTCAGACGCGCCTCAGTGAGACCCGCGTTTAAGACAGCAACCGCTGACGGAAACTTGATATATCTTGTGCTTCAGTGCTTAGTAAATAAACTAAACCCATCGCCGACATTATAAGTCTTCCCACAAGAAGCAGTTGGCAAGTTTCACCGGTCGGGAGAATTTGCGATAGTAACCGTCGAGGATGAATGCGACGACAAAAGGTGCACGAGGTTGGAGAGAGCTATCACATCTAATAAATTTGGAGATGGCAACGGCAACCTCTAGCGTAGCTCGGTACCTAGCTATCTGTTTTGCCCCACTCACCCGGACCAATTGGAAGTTACCTGGAATACCTCATTGCACGGATTACATTTTCACCTTTTTGGACTTACATAAAAGTGAATTTCACAAGAGACGACTTAAGAAATGTAAACTACTACCTCAGTTAAAATGTTCTTTCTTGTACATACATGAAGACGTGTATTACCATTCATACTAGTCATGATATCGAAGTAATGAAAATTATTTGATTCTAGGAGGTAGGTGTCTATTCCCCTTAATAATGAGCATCTACCTGGTCCACCCCCCGAAAAGCAAAAGCGCCGATTTAGATATGAGAAGATTTGTGATCCAACTCTTCAGAATGTCACATCCACGAAGCTAGACTTAATATTAGGATTGCTTATCATATATGTCGAGTTACTATGGCGTGAATTGGTCTCATCTGTAAAGCACCTGAAAAGCTCCTACCATTCCTCTCTCAGTCATCTCCCAGTTCTATCACATATTCAGCTAACAAATCCCTAGAAGCATATATTCGTCTTCGGCGGGATGCCTCGGCTCATTGTGCCCAATGGCACAAAGTTGCTGTTGTCCCATAAACCTACCTCTCCGAACTCATGGAGACTGTCAAAGCATTTCCACAACATCTGTGGAACTGTCTCACGCCATCCACAGAACGCTGTATCACCAACAGCAGCTCTCGGCTTCCCCAAACCAAGGCATATGATCCCAGTCTTCTCACAACCAACAAATCAACGGGGAGCCCATACCATTGACTCAGCGTCCTCGCCAACATTACCAGAGCCGTACTCACCACCCACATCGGGCATCTTATCACGCTTACCCAAGTCATGGGTACCATACGCAGAACTCATCCGGGTTGACAAGCCCACAGGGACGTACTACCTATACTTCCCATGCCTATTCTCAACGCTCATGGCCGCGCCTCTCGCGACCCCCATGGCGACCCCTCTCTCCGTCCTCAGCACCGCAACGCTCTTCTTCGCCGGCGCCCTCATCATGCGCGGCGCCGGGTGTTCCATCAACGACCTCTGGGACCGAAACCTCGACCCGCACGTCCGGCGGACACGGCACCGTCCCCTCGCCCGCGGCGCCATCACGCCCTTCCAAGCGCTAACCTACACAGGCGTACAGCTCCTCGCCGGGCTCGGCATCCTCCTGCAGTTCCCCACGCCGTGTCTCTTCTACGGCGTCCCGAGCCTGCTCTTCGTTGCCTCGTACCCGCTTGCCAAGCGCGTAACGTACTACCCGCAGTTCGTACTGGGCCTGACCTTCTCCTGGGGGGCTATCATGGGGTTTCCCGCTTTGGGGGTTGATTTGCTATCGAACAGCTCTGCTCTGAGTGCTGCTGCCTTGCTGTACGCGAGTAACGTGTCTTGGACCGTGCTGTACGACATGATCTACGCGCACATGGACATCAAGGACGATGCCAAGGCGGGCATCAAGAGTATCGCCCTCAAGCACGACGCTGACACTAAGAAAGTCCTGACTGGCCTAGCGGTGGTACAGATCGGACTGCTCGGAGCTGCCGGAATGGCGGCGGGTGCAGGACCAGCGTTCTTTATTGGCAGTTGTGGAGGCGCTGCTCTAACGCTGGGTTGGATGATTAAGAGGGTGAACCTGAAGAGCGTCAAGGACTGCTGGTGGTGGTTCGTTAATGGATGTTGGATCACTGGTGGTGTGATCAGTCTTGGCCTTGGAGTCGACTACTTAATCCGATATGTCCAAGACGACAAGACAGACGCTGGCGAGGATTAGAACTGTAAAAAGCAGTGGCTGTACAAACCATCTACATATAATGGGTTAGAAAGTCGAACCTAAGATAGAGTTTATAGGCAAAGCCGTCCACTTAAGCTGTACCATAGAACTAAGTATTAAACATATCACGATGCACCTTTTCAAGATTACCAGGTTTATTTTCGTTGGCGACGTAGAATCTCTATTCGTGGATTTCGTCTACCTGTCAATGAGTATCAAGGCCCGAACCTATGATGCCATGATGAAATAAAGCAAGCCGTATCGACTCCGCATGCCCAATGAACCTTGTTCTCGTTGCATATTTTCATTCCTTCTCCTTCGTCCCCGACCGAGCATTTATGAACGGGGCTTCTCCTTCTTCTCCTTCCACAGAGCTAGCAGACCGACACCGGAGACCTTGACGACCTTGAATCGCACACCGGGAATATCACCCTTGGCCTTGCCCTTGCGACCGAAACCAGCGAGCAGGACTTCGTCGTTCTCGTCCACGAAGTTCAAGCAACCGTCGTTGGGGACTATAATGATATAACGTTAGTCAATCCCTACTTAAAAGATTTCTATCGTATTTCTCTCCTATCGTATGATCGTGTCCGAATTTTATCTTTCGTTGCGAAAATATGAAGAGGAAATAAGGGGACTGGGGTGATTCGTACCGAAAGCGGTGACCTTCTTGCCGTTCTTGATGAGTTGTACACGGACACACTTTCGGATAGCGGAGTTGGGCTGCTTGGCTTCGACACCGACCTTCTCGAGGACGATGCCCTTGGCGTGAGAGGAACCACCGAACGGCGACGACTTGAAGGCGGTACCGAGAGCGCGCTTCTTGTATCCGAGATCCGCCCACTTCTGCTCCTTGCGGTGAAGTCGGAGCTTTCTGGCCGCGTTGAGACCACGAGGCTTGCCTTTACCCATGATTGCTACAGTCGAGAGGTTGCGCGGTCAGTAAATGATTGACGGGTGAACGAAGATTGTTGTTTCGATAAAGCGCGATGGTGGATAGCGAAGAATTGGAAGCAGAAAAGCGACCAAGTCGACGAGACAATTGTAGATTTATTGCGAGAGGATGGTTGACTTACCGATTTGTTGTGTGGTATCGCTAGAAAATGGGTGTGTTGAAGTCTTGCTTAGACGGATTGACTAGCGGTTCGTGGATGTTGAAGTTTCGGTTAATTTTTCACAGATGGACGTTGCAAAAAATTGCTAAGGGTTTCTTCGCCCTAGTGTCGATGGTGTGGCCGAGCACGGTCCACCTTAATATGGGTCCATGAGTGGCTGTGACAGGAACCACTGTTATTACATAAGCTCCACTGTATTGTGGCTTGTACATGGACAATCGCGCCTTGTACCTTCAACACGTCGACCTCTTCTGCAATGACCAGTCACATTCATCAATTGCAAGCATCTCGCTCCCCAAGCATGTTTGGACTGTTCCTTTTCAATAGGGGCATCTGAGAAGATCTCCTAATCTCAATTGCACTTTTTCCATGACCAAGATGTAGCAATGGACAACCTCAAACTAACACCGAGCAACTCCAAAGCTCGCGATCCTCCTCGTCTGTTCCTCCATCCCTCCCCAGCGGCATCACATGTCTCGCTCTCGGGGATGATGGCTGCTACCCCAGCGGTACCGCCCACGGCAACAACAGCGGCGAATATGCGAGAAAATGCCAGCGGCGCATCCACCCAGCAGTCCCAGGCTGCTCCTTCGCTCGCGCGAACGAGTTCTCTACTTAATCCCCGAAACCGCGCAACCGTCACGCGACTACAGACTGCAGACTCCGCCCGCACCGCCGATAGGACCGACGCTTTGTGGGCCGAGATGCAGGCGACCTTGGAAGAGGTCGAATTGTCAGCCAGTGGAGGTACGCACGTCTTCGGCCCGGAGCACGATCGCAAGCTCGCCGAGCTGCGCGCCGCTCAGATTAAGCTGGCGCAAGCATGGGCGCGAGGCGAGGCCGAGGATTCGATCGAGACAACGGCCGCGAAGAACGAATTACCGAACCTGAGGGGATCTCTGGGTGAGATAGGCATCTCTGCCGCAGGTGGGACCGGTCTTGGGCCTACGATGTCAGCAACATCTGGGAGGGCGGCGGCGGAGGGGACGGAAGGAGCCAAGAGCACCGCCGGCACCGGAAGCGTGCGGCCAGGCAGTAGCGGAACAGGCCGCGAAAGGCTAGGTGCTAGGCTTGAAGAGGAGACAGAGAGGGATATACTTCTCGCAAGGAACAGGAGAGAGGCGAATGATCGCTACTTCTCAAAGATAGATCAAGGAGTAAAGGACGTTGTCGAGAAGCTAGAAGAAGTTGCTATCGCCATGAGGGCTGTTGAGGAAGAAACGCGGAATATCTGGGGCGATGGTGCTGCACCAGAAAACGCGAAGGCTTGACGACAGCGTTTCGGTATGTATCACGGATAATGGGTGCTTTGGCTGGCGTATTGGTGGGCTACAGGCATAGACATGAATCTTGGGACAGGCTTCACTCATACGTGGTTGACGAGGTGGTAATGCAGGGGACAAAAGAGATGTATTAGCCTGAAGAGGCTGCTAACACATCATGCGACGACTTGGTAGCTGCCTCATGATGGGTCGGGGAATGGATGGCTCTTGTACAGGTGACCAGACTTGAGTACTGGTCCTCATAAAACGCTCCTCAACATCGGTCCATCTCCTGAGCCAAAAACCAACTGCTCATAACATACGGATGGTGCTCATAGCATGCTCATTCCACGTGAATACTCCTTGGCCCCCAACTCAGCCTTCATCCGATACCTGAGTTCTCCACCGGAAGTATGGGTATGGACAGGACTTGCCTGTCCCGGTTGCGAACCGGGAACATCGGGAACCCGTCCTTCCCAACGTGTCAAGCGGACGTGAATAGGCCCCGTGATATTTGCTAGACTCGGTCAATACAGTGGATCACCATGTACAAAGACATTTATAGACTCACCCTTGCCTCCGCAGAGACGGAGACAGTGGCCACGGCGGCCATGATAATAGTCAGGGCGATGGAGAAGACCTGCATCTCGACTGACTATAGGGTTGAATAAAATTGAGAGTGGGTTGTTTTAGTGGTGTTGTTTGAATAAGGCAAAAGCCCTGACATTTCAAAAGCCAGTCAGAGCTTTCCGGGAGGGTCTTGTGCTTCTTATACACACGCTCTCTACTCCTTACCTTCCGACCACTCCGGTTTATGAAAAGTCAGTCACTGCATCCTATGATTTCGGATGGTCTAATCGTGGTTGGAAGGTGAATTCTTCTTTTTTCATTGGGTAGAATCTCCATATCCCACTAAATTTAGGGGTGGTTGGGCCAAATCCCAACCCCTGGGTCTCTCACCGCCAGGCTATCAATTCGAATTCGGAATCGCATCGATGGCACCACAAACTAGATCTCTGGACCTGCCTCCCTTCAAGGATTAATAAGCCAATTGACATAAACCAGATGGATCCCGCGATTCTTCGTGAATCGCGACTCGACAGAGCTGTGCCCAACAAGCGGACACCACGCTTCCAGATGTTTGGTTAAGTGGGACTCGACAACGAGATGTGATGTCTTGGCGAACGCATTCACCGCACGGTGATGGTGCATTGCCAGCACACATAGTTCCATATTTCCTATCTTAGGCGCGAGTCTCGATTGTCAAGTGGTTAGTGAGAGAAAATCATGGAGCGCCCAAGGAGCGACCCCTCATCTCTAAAATTCGAGGGAAGACTTGCATCTGAACACGAACATGCCTATACGTTGGATTGGTATCGATTCAGAACATCCAACTGAGTCCAAGACAGTACATGTCAAAGCACCACTATGCGTCGTTTCGGATAAACTGTGCATCTTGGAAATCGGAGAATTGACTTCTCGAATGTACGACATGTAAAGATCTACATGATTGTGGAAAAGGCCCACGCAATCGCCTGGTCATTGCACAGCGTTCTTTTGGATACCCCAGCTGCACCAGCACTATCCTACCCACTATGAATAACATCAACAGACTTATCCTCAATAAGATTATTAGAAACCCGTTCCGCCGTCGTAATCAGTTGATATCCCGCTGCGTTTCGCCTGATGTACCCAGTCAAGTAGTCTCAATGTTGCTCTAGCCGATTCGACAGTTAAGAGTACCCAGGTGGGCATACCTAGATATGAATGAAGGATTCATGATCCACAAGCTCCATTCATTTACTATGTCATAAACAATAGTTACCTATTATCATAGTAAGTCGACATTACCTTCCATCCCAAAAACAGTGCCTTCATTGTGGAAAGAAGAAGCGAAGATTAAAGTGATGATAAAGGGGAACCTTTGATATAAGACGTATATTAGGCAATTGAGAACTCACATAGTAATTCAGGTGGATTGAAAAGATTATTTGACCATTAACAATATGTCAAAATAGAGGAACAGCCTTGTAAGGGGGGTTTGTGATCTCGTCTAGCACAGTTGCCCGCTGAGAGTACTGATCAATTAATGCGAATTAGATTCATTCGCTTAACTTCGGAGAGTGAGCTTCTGGCACCTCCTTCCTTCATAAATATCGTACAGACATACGTTCCTTCCCCTTCCCTACATGTACGGTACCGGAACGTCCCGACGGTGCTCGTGTGACGTCGGATGCCCGGAGCATGCCTTGGCTATCCCGGCTCGGTAGCGCTTTCCGAGATATTTCATGTACCTATTCGAAGCTCCGTACGAATGGAACGGATGATATGTATCCGTGTACCTCGAATATGGAACACTATTTACTTGACATAACACTCCTGTAGAAAAGCTATCAACTGGGGTCATAGGGATCCCTGATTGCATAGATCCTACGTTTTTGATTACCTGTAAAGAAGTTCATAAGTACATAGGATACTAGTTGGTCTATCGCTCTGCCCTCACCGGTTCCGTTAGTACCTAGTGGCAATGTTTCGGTGCAGATCTCAGAGCCGTCTTATACACCAGTTCTCAGCCGTCCATGTGCTGTCATCGATCAAGTAGTCCATAATTAGTGTATTATTTCTACTGAGCGACGTGACAAGCTACTGAGAGCTGAAATGTTAAGGAGCCCTTTTTCCTCGCAGCACCTTGATCATCCAAAGCTTGCCTGGTACCTGTTCAGTCTGCATGTGGTGTGGGCCATATATCTCGGCCGAGATGCTGTCCAAAACTGCCTGCCATATTATCTGCACATTATCATCTGCCGGCTTGTCGCGCGTGAAAACGACAAGACATAAGTGGCTTTTGAGTTTAGTTCTGAATGCCGTCGCGAGGTCCACCCTCCCTTCTGGGTTCTAGATTCTATTAGGATGTTTTAACGCGGCACCGTATGTGTCTCGGGCTTACATCAGGAACCGATGCTCCACTTCTCAGTTCGCGAGAATCCTAGATAGGGATGAACACCACGAGCTTAGGTGACAGTCCATCTAAAGTCAGATAATTAAATTGAATTATTATATCATTATTATTTTCTTTAGAAAAAAAGAAAAACCGAAGATATTTTTACGTTTGCTCTTTCGATAAATTCAATAAGAGCGCAAGGAGCCTAGGTTATTGAGACAGTCGGTCCCAATTGAATGGTCGTCAAAATTTGGAGGTTGATATAATTACCGACAGAATAGTAAGCACCGGAAGCTTTTAGAGAATCATACAAAGCAATTAGTAAAGTCATCGTGGTCATCCTAATAGTACGCTATTTGCGCCAATGTAGCCATAGTCTTATTCCATGTTTTAGGTCTACTAGCAGGAGTCGCGGCAGTTATTAAAACCAATTGAGCTCGGGGGAGACGATTTCAAGTGAAGGCAAGTGAAGGTACCATCATGGACAGTTATGTGGGAAAATGTATGTGCGAACCATTTGAGGTACGTAGTGCCGATTAGGTAATCACATGATCTGACCCCTGACTCCTGAGTGGAAATTTGACGCGAAAAGGGATATCAGAGCACGCCTTTTGGATCGGCCTTAAGACACCAAGTAGGTCAAATCCCCAGAAAGATCTTCGTCTGGGGAATGGGGTAATATGAAGGTCTTCGGTTAGAGCATATCGGCTCGTCTCTCCCCCCACCACTAGGATTGCTATAGTCATTCCTGTTATAGGCAGTAATACTACCTCGTATTTTAATAGTTTCCCCGCGATATAGATAGGTGGTCCAGATCCCTCCGCAATCTTGGCTGGGGAATTGCGATCTTGACATACGTGAGATGCGATCGCGAAACACCCAGACGTAGGACATAACCTCTGACGAACAGCAGAGGACCAAAGGTCGTGTAACCTTCATATAGTACTTACCTGCATCAGCCGCATCATTGCCTGTTTCAATTTACTCTTCTTTCTTCCTTTTTCTTGGCTTTCCAGGTGTCTGGCACGTCGGAATTAAGATGCATTCAGGAGCCACCGCCCATAATAGGGGCCACCTTTTGCATAGTCACGCGCATGAGGAAGGCATACCCGGGACTGTGAATCTTCAAGCTACCGGTACGTCATTCTGTATTCCTCGTCGATTTGGCAAGCCTGAGAGTCCATTCAACAGCTAATGAGTCTTGTGGCATTCTATAGAGGGTGACGATGTCGCTTATGGTCAGGCCCTGTTTCCTGTCCCAGCCGAGGATCCCAACGACCCATTACAATGGTCCGAATTCAAGAAAACGATGATCCTCATCGTCTGCTCGTTCTATTCTTTTCTTGCTAATGGTGCTCTCATTGGACCCTCTCCTTATATCGATATTTGGGCCGAGGAGTTCGGGATAACTTCCACGAAGGCCTCAGAGCTGGTCTCGTATCCCAACCTGGCCTTTGGATTTGGTATGTGCCCTTCTGAACCGGTTGGGAAGCGCCAGTATTGGTTTAGTATGTGTACCTAGGTACTAATGCGAGTGAAAGGCTCTTTGATTTTTGTACCCATGTACTTGAAGTTCGGCCGTCGGCCAGTCATGCTATTCTCTCTCCTTACTGTAGGATGCTACGATATTCCGTTTTCCCTCAGTACAGGTTTTAATCAATAACAGTTTGCTGTCGGTTTGATAGCGGCTTCTCGATGCACAACGTATGAAGGGCTGCTTGCGGCAAGGATCGTCCATGGCTTTGGTTCATGCGGTACGTACAGCTGAGGGTAACTTTTTAGTCGCCTATCTCGGTAGTCTGAACGTTTGATCCAATTGACTGAGGAGCTATCGCTCCGGCAGCATGCTAGACGCCCCGGAAACTCTTGCCTACCTAGTATCCAGAGATACATTGACTGATTCTCATTGTTAGTATGTGAGGCCTTGCCAGTTCAGCTAGTTAACGATATATTTTTCCTCCACGAAAGAGGAAAGAGAATTGGGTATTATACAGTCTGTCTGTGCCTCGGTACCTTTGCAGCACTCCCGGCTGGTTATATGCTATCTGGTGGTTATGGCTGGCGACTGTTCTTCTACGTATATTTCGCTTTCGCCATGGCACTCCTACTGCTAGCCTTTTTCTTCGTTGAAGAGACATCCTACGATCGACGGGCATTTACAGTACCTTTCTCGCCACCAAATGACTCAGAGAAAGAAGGTGTCCGTGAAGTCGAAAGTGGGGATCAACATGCTGGACTTGTTGTGCCTTCACGTAAAAGTTTCATGCAGACATTGAGTATACGTGGGAAGCTCGATTCCGAGGTTCCGTTTTTCACTACGATACTAAGATCCTTCACCTACTTTCTGGTGCCTCAGTCCTTGTGGGTGATAACGACATTTGGAATCAATGGTCAGTACAGAAGCGTCCCAAACGAGATCGTATCCCCCTTTTGAAATCATCCACTGTATCCCACACCGTTAATAGAGGCTGATATAATTGTAGTATGTTACGATACCATTCACCTACTTATCTCCGTGACCTTTCTCTCGTCGAAGCTTGAAATAATAGCTTTGGAAATAGCGGGAGTATGGTTTAGGTTTTTTTGCAGGACTAATACGCAGTAGATCGGTCTATCAGCCTTGGCTTTCTCCTACACATTCCCGATATTGATTGTTTCGCCACCTTACAATTGGCCAGTAACCAGCTCGGGACTCTTTTCAATTGCTGCGCTAGTCGGATATGGCCTCGCCATTCCTTTTACGAGTTCGAGTGATCGTCTGGCTGCGTTCCTTACGAAACGTAATGGGGGAATTCGGGAAGCCGAGATGCGCCTGGGCGTCATGTTACCAGCGATGTTAATTGGTCCAGCTGGAATTGTGCTGTACGGCCTTACCGCGGAGAGAGGATTACATTGGATATGCTTCTTTGTGGGAGGGGCCATGAATTATTGGGGCGCATACTTTTATTTCTCCTTCACGCTTGCATACGCGGTCGACGCGTACCACGCTAATACGTCCGAAATGCTGATTGCCATGAACATTGGCAAGCAGGCTATTAGCTTCGGCTTTGGACTGAAGGTATTAACTTGGGTCCTTGAGTCTGGTTATGGTGAAGTTATGTCGGGAATCTTCGGGGTGAGTTTTCCTCAGCTAAAAATTTGCCATCTCACAGTATGTAGTAATTAATGTCACACAGGGTGTATTACTGGCTAATAATCTCGTCCTTCTCATCTTCATGATCTGGGGTAAGAGAATCAGGAGCTTCATGTCGCGAACTTGGCTGGCAAGGTTACATTTCCGGAGCATTCGGGAGGTTACTACACACTGATCCAAAGTAAATTCATAACATGGACAATCGGATAAGATGGAGCTGAACACCATAAGGGTCGTTTTCTGTGACCAAAATGCGATGCGTGAATGCACAGCCATGAATACGGGAAACCTATGGAGAATCTGGCCGATCGAGGCTCGCATGCTGCTGCTATGTACCTAGATGTATGGCTGCGAGACACCTAGCCGTTCTAGAAACGCTGAACAGCTCAAGCAAATGGATCGTATGATCCGCCACCTCCTTTCTTTTAACAAAATGTCAGCTACCGAACCCAGCATTTGTGCTATTAATGCAGCTCATGCAGGTCGCGGGTTCATCGGAGGCGAAACGAGTTCCGCGAAGCTCCAACAGTCCCCGGCTTGCAGAATCTAGGCTCTGCCGCTGGACCGGTCAGCATAGCCGGGTGTACCTTTGGTACCAATTTTGAAAAGTGAACATTGCGAAAGAATCCTATATTCGCTCCCATATCACTTGAAGGTGAGTAAAGTCGTGTGGTCTTTGACCTAGTTCCTGTAAATAAATTTAAACACAAAGCTATTGGGCTGTTCGTTAAACAATAACATTATAATTTTCCAAAGCTTCCGAGAGCCGAGTGCCAGCAGCTAAGACAAAGAGGATGACATTCCCGCGCATCACCCGAGACTTTCCCCGGAATTATTCCAGCGTCCCGTTCCATAGCGCTGAAAACTGAACCTGAATTGGGGCAATTTTGGGTAAGAACAGGGATAGAAGCACAGCTTACATGTAATTAGAATGCACACTGCACTAAAGAAACGCTTACACGTATCGAGAACGGAACATGACATGAGAGGTCTGCCTGGAAAGAAATCCACATTCGAAGAGCCTCGGAAACTCTCCGCTTTAATCCCTAGGTACTTTACAAAAACTTCCAAACAGAAATAGATCTTGGTAGTAAGCGTGTAAAGGAGGATCCATCTTGTGTGCATGTAAACATATCAACGACGAGACGAGAGGGGAAAAGATTTCGCATTACCTATGTCCGACAGCATCCACTATTGAACACTCACTCAAGTAGCACATTCTAAGTAAACAAAGACTTCTAAGTCGGTCCAATAATTAAAATTATACCTATCTTCCTATACGAGGAAGACAGCTCATAAACCTCTAAGGCTTGCATGTTAGTGGTGTGATTGTCGATGTAAGCTTGAGTTTTAGAGTCTAATTACACATCCGTCAGATCTGGCTCAGGTACCGGATCGTGGATCTCGCTCGTCCAACCTAGATCCATCAGTGGGGAAGCTCACTATTAACCGACCCTTCAAGTTTCGCCAAGGCTTCTACGCCACTGGGCTGCAGTGTGACCGTTACCATATTCGGCATTCGAAGATGAGCTGCGCTTGTCGTCGAATCAGACATTGGGGCTCACGCCGTGAAGCATGAAAACGCTCAGTGCTGATCATACGTATCCAGTCATTACGGAATGCTAATTTGTGATACGTAGGCAGGGCTGGGCTCACATACCGACCGCGTGAGTGGTTGGCCAACCTTGTTAGCCACCTAGGCACACATGCATTAGGCACTTTATACGATTCACTCCTACGTTTGTTGTACGAGGAATTGGCCGTTTAGAAGTACGGATGCAATACTAGATATACAAGGTAATTTTCCAAAAGGTTCAGAAAGATTAGTTCTTGTTAGTATGAGTCGGATTAGACAAGATTTCGGCTACCTTGAAATCAGGTGTGTGAAATTAGGTATATAGAGGCTCAAGCTGAAATATCTTACTATGGCACTAATTTACCCCTATTGGCGGGCCCTTGTATAGTACAACTAGAAAGATTATGTACCTACCTACATAATGCCCTGACTAAATTGTTTACTTGTGTTGTCCACGCCCCTGTCCTGCTTACGCACCTAGATAGATGTCTAAGCAGCGAGTAGAATGAAACATGGAGACCGCCTTCGACCTCATTTATAAGGCTATTAGATTAGACAACCAAATTTGAGACCAGAGGATTGCAACATCTGGTTGTCATCGTACTTGAATCTGATTGGCTATTTGTGATCAACCGCTTTAGCTTCACTTGGAAGAACATTCAAACGAAGTTACTGTGCCGATCTTTTACCTCGTTCAGTAAACGGACCCGGCTCTTCAGGCTCTTGAGTATCAATCCGTGTGTTGTACATTCAGCTTGAGCTCCCTCGAAAATGACTGCCGCTATAGCGCCCTCTATTCTCCGAGGACGAGGCCAATAGGCTCATAACTACGCCTTGCCGCGGCTCGTAGCTCGATTTCGGGGTCCACAATGGGAAGCTATTCCTAGTCGACGAGAGGTTGCATCGTGTTTATCATGAGATCTAGATCAAGATATCGATGAGGTCTTGTTGAGAAGCCTTAGTATTCTCAACAATGCCATAGACACCCCTGTTCTGGCCGAAATGGAGGCCAGTCCTCGAGTATAAGAACCCAGCTTCATCCAGTCTCATCAGGGGTTTTCTCGTCCTCATCAGAAACCAGATCAGCCTTTGCAAACAAGTCAACCCTCGCTCCCACTTCTTACACATTCTTTGAGCTTTCAGCCAAACCAACCGCCAAAATGCAGCTGTCGACTTTCTTCGTCACTTTCCTGGCCTCCGCTGTCCTTGCCAACCCGACTAAGCGCGGTTATGGAGGAGAACCCTACGACCCTTGCAGCGGTCTCTATGATAGTGCTCAGTGCTGTGCGACTGACGTCCTCGGAGTTGCTGACCTCGACTGCCAAACTCGTAAGCATTCTATAAACATACAGAGTGAGAAATTTGCTAACCACCCTTCTGCCTCTAGCCGGCAAGGTCCCCTCCAGCGCCCCTGATTTCCAGGCGATCTGCGCTAGCGGTGGCCAGCGAGCTCGCTGCTGCGTCCTCCCCGTCGTAAGTACTGCCAGACTCCGAAACAGTTACACATAAGCTGACATGTCTGTAAAGCTTGGACAGGATGTTCTCTGCCAGACTCCCATCGGTGTCTAAATGACAAGCTGAGGATCACGACGGAAGGTTTCTGGCAAAGTATGACAATATCGGGGCAGAAGCCACTCTTACAGTAATCTTATCCCGTTAATATCGCGATCGCAGAGTGGGCCGGGGCCGTGGGAGGTGCAAAGACATAGCTGTGATGGGTTGTCATTCTTTCAAACTCAATTTTCAAGTACTTACAATGACCATTGCTTCAGCGTAAAGTAATATAAAACGCTGTTAACCAAGAAATTATCTTCTATGAGGCGAACGTGGTAATCTATCTTGTAGAATCATGTTGGCAGATGCAAATGCTGTCGACATAGTGGCTACAAGTGAAGCCCAATCGCTAGCTCAGATATTCGCTACTTCAACATTCCTAGTAGGTATATACTCCTCACTACCTTAATACCTTTTCTGAGGCTCCAGAAGGACAATAGGATCTTGATCGTAGAGTAGGTACGACACTAGAACATCCATGTAACCGGCATATGCCATCAATCGCACGAATCTGATCGCCGGGAATCTCGGAGATCTCGTTACCTAGGTACATTCCTGTTGCGTTGCGCACCCAGAATGATGGGAAGAAACTTGCCATTTCGCAAGGAGCTACAAACTTTAGGTACCTAGATCGAGGCTGTGGTATACATTCGATACTTCCTCCCGTGAACGATCGGAGAAGAAAAGCGCTGCGACTGGTACATCAACCAATGGCCTCTTTCCTATTGTATAATATTTTGATTGGACTATTCGGGTGCGGGTTTCTACGCGATCCCAATGGCTACATCTATAGCCGAGACATGCAGGATCTTCATGTCGCGGACTCTCCCAGGCTCTCACTGCCTCGGCATTCGTCATGCAACTCTAGCTGGGAGTTCTATTTCCTGCCTTCAGGAAGGGGGCAAATCAATTAAACTGGATAGTTGGGCACATAGGTAGCACCGCCATACAAACAATTAAGTGCATATTTTAGTCATTCAAATCACGCGGAGGAGGTAAGATAGAGACCGTGACATAAGAAATTAGCATTGTGTACCTAGGTAGGTAACTAAGATACAGGCCTTGAATCAGCAAGAAAGGCACTGCATCAACTGACACCGCATGAACTAAGGCCTGGTGCCAAGCCCGCCCGTCAGATAACCTACGCCAGGTTCGGGAACCCGTGAAGAAGACGTTGGTGGCTTTTTTTATCCTGTGGGATACTATGGACAATAGCGTACCTACATAGGCATCGCTCAACTTCAAAGGGACCCCTTATCATCCACCACAGTCACCCGTTCTTGTAAAAGGAGATTGATTGCTAGTGGATCAACTTCCAATGGCAAATCACCGAACCACGTTGAGAAAGAACACATAGAATGAAAGGTGGAAAGACAAAACTCTTCTGTGGTATCTCAAATGGGAAGCCTCCTAGCCTGCTACACCTAGCTAAAAACCCTCCGCCCGGCGCCTTCTGTGCCGCGGCGCGAGGGGAAAAACCATGCGGAGGTAGAAATCCAACGACTGACGATGCTTGCGCAAAGTCATTCCATAAACACATCCTAGCTGCAATTCGTCTCGTGTCCCGTCCAGATCGTTCGTTGTTAGTCTGCTGCGGCAAATAGGGGGGTGAATGATTAAGATTTAAAGAAGGCCGCGAGGGTATATGGTTGCTGGCTTTCTCGCCAGTAAAACACCAAGAGCATCTCGGGATACGAAAAAAAGGGACGACATGTACGACATAATACGAAGTAGAAAAGGGATATGAGACTCCTTAAACTCCTTGCCTAATGTGCAGCACGTACGTGACAAGCGCAACAAAGCAGAATAGTAGATAGACCAAATGATGAGGAGAGGGAGGGTGGAGGTACACCATCGAAAATGCAAGTAGGAGAAGAGCTACTAGAGCCACATCGCGCCAACTCTGCGACTAGAAACAGTTGAGGCTCCCCTTCTTCTTTTTCTTGTTATTAATCGCATTCATGCGTTCCTCGAGATGGGTTCTAGCCCTCTCGGCGTCCTGGCGCTTCTTACGCTCCTCTTCAATCTGGTGAAGACTGTCACGCCATCGGTTGTCTTGTTGCGGTCGTTCCTTAAGCTCTTTGACTTCTGTCTCAAGCTCCTGGGCACGCTTCCGCCAGGCCTCGCAGTCGGCCTTGATTTTCTTGGATTGACCTTCCAGATCAGTGAGGGCTTCTTCCAAGGTAGAAGTTAGTTGTCGCTCAGCCTTGAGATGTCTCTCGATGCTCTGGATACGGGCTTCCTGATCCTCTCGTATCTGAGCTAGAGCGATATCATGGCTAGTTGGCCGACCGCCAGTTGGTGTTGCCTGGGTCGGTGATGTTGGACCGGTGGGCGGCAGAGGTGGCAGTGGGATAGCAGGAGGCGGAGACGGCAAGGAGGCAACGGAACCCGTCTTGCGGACCTGTGAGCTTGTTGAACTAGTTCTCTTTGGCCCATCAACATTGGTTGTGTACTCCTCCACGCGAGCCTGAACCAACGTTAGTAAAAAGCAATAAGTAGGCTGTATTGGGGGAATTCTTACCTGTAGGGCAGCCATCTCTTCACGAACGGCTTCCAGCTCGGCCTGGGCCTTGAGCCTGGCTGCATTGGCCTCCTCCAATTGCCTTGTCTGCTCTGTTTGCAGCGTAGACAGCCGGTTATTCGTAATCTGAGCCTGATCATAATTGGTTTGAAGCTGGTCTTCTAATTCTTCCACTAGACGGGAGTGCTTCTTGTTCTTATTCTCAAGATCATGTATCTTCTTTTTGACAGCCGCCAGTTGCTCCACAACAGAGGGGTATGGACTCTTCATGTCCTCACCATCGGGATGAAGCATGTCGTTCAGTGAAGACTTCACAGCCTCGAGGTCACGCATGATCGTATTGTTAATTGCCGAAAGCTCGTCAATGTGGTTTTCAAGCTCAGTTGACTTCTGTTGCTCGATGGCCAGAGCCTTTTGGTCTGCAATCAAATCCTCGATACGTTCACTAATCTTGTCCACGCTTACTTCAAGGCCAAGAGCAAAAGCTACTTGAGTGGCCACTTTCATAAGCTCATCGCGAGCTTCCGCGACGTCGCTCTCCAGCAATTTGATATTTTCGGCGTGTTCAAGCATGAGTTCGTTGATCTGGGCATCATACTCTGCCTTGGAGCTGGTTCGAATTGCATCGATTTCTTTAGCATGGTCATCGTGCAATTGAGCTAGACTCTCCTCGTAGGCCTTCAGGGATTTCTCGTGCTCCGCGATTTGGTTTTCGAGTAGCTCAACGAGTTCTTGGTAGCCTCGAGATTCAGCGGATGCAATATCACGGGCTTTAGAAACTTCTTCAAGCTGCTTCTTAGCCTGGGCATGTGCGTCCTCTAGTTGCGCAACCTTGGTTGCATTGCTGTCAACGAGTGCCTTATACTCATCGATCTCACTACGGAGTGCAGTGACGAGATCCTGATGCTTGATCTCCGCTGCTTTAGATTCCTCGTCGGTCTTCCCTTGTTCGCGAGAATCATTGAGCTTCGCGTTGACAGCTGCGACTTCGGCTTCAAGATCACTGATGGTCTTCTTCATTTGTTCCTCAGCAGTTTGCATAGAATCCAGGGTAGCCTGATGTTTGCTTTCCCAGCTTGAAAGCTCTGCCTCAAGATGGGCAATCTTTTCTTCTTGGGCAGCATGCAGGTCATTTTCTTGACTGCTACGGTCTTGGGTCTGGGCTGCCGGCGTTGATTGGGCTTCGGAAGATGCATTGACAGATGCGCGCAGAGCTTCTAACTCAGCAACTAGCTCTTTCTCGCGAGTTGTATGAGCCTCTTTCATTTCTTTTAGCTGCTGCTCATTTCGTTCAAGCTGTTCTCTTAACGTGCCGACCATGGAGATATCCATAGGGCTAGACTTCAAGCTAGATCGTTCTCGGGTTAATCCTGAAATGATTGTCATCTTGGTCTCCATTTCCTTTTTCGCTGTAGCAATGTCGGCCTCTAGCTCTTGGATGCGTTCTGACCTAACGTGTAATTCATGCATAGCAGCATTGAGGTTGAGGTTGAAGTTTTGCATGATATCCGGCTGCTCCTCAAAGTTTTCTGCTACGAGGTTTCTGAGCGTCGCAAACGATCGGTGTGCGCGATCAATGACTAGCATGTTCTGGCTAGACTTGCGACGTATTACGGGCGTGGCTGTCCTGGGAGAAGGCGGTTCCATGTGCTTCGCTTTCGCGACCTCAGTCTTCAGTTCTTCAACCATGTCTAAGGTCTCCTGGTGTTTTTCTTCTAGCTGGGCATACTTCTCGGCAAGCTCTTTCTCAGCAGCTTGTTTTTCGTCGGCCAATGCTTTGAGTCTCTCCAATTCAGCAGTTAGAGCTTCGCTATGATCGTTGCTGGCACTTTCAGCAACAAGCGTCTCTCGTGATTCGGACGATTTAGGGATGTCAATTACTGGACTGTCGATAGTAGTAGGGGAATCCATAGCTGAGGATAATTCCGAGGATAGCGATCGTGATAAGTGCGTTCCATCTCTGATGTCGCTGGATCTCCCGTCTGATAAAAAACTCGACGGTCTCGTTTGGTTAGGAGAAGTAATTGACAAGACAGAGTCTCGCTGGCGATTTGGATGCCGTGCCTCATCGACTTGGTCTCGTAATTCTGACAAGGTCCGCAGAGCCTCCTCATACTTGGATTGTAGCAGGTCAAATTCGTTAAGAGTTGATTCATGCTCAACTCGCAGCGCCACGAGTTCTTCAGTTACATTCTCCAGCTTATCAGCAACAAACTGATTCTGTGCTGGGCTCTGGGGCGGGTAGTCGGTAGTCGACGACTTTTTCTCCGTAGCTTCGGTTGGCTTCTCAGGAGTTTGGGTGTCGTCTGTGACCTCTGGGTGAGCATGCTCAGTGTCTTCCTCAGTGCCTTCGGCTACTTCGGGAAGGACGCCTCTAACGCCGAGACTTGGTCGACTGGCATGGCTCTTGGTCGATCGCTCCGAAAAGGTACGACGATGACCGATGCCATTGCTATGCTCAGACTGGGTATCAGACTGCTTGCCATCTTGCTGGATATGGTCAAGCTCATAGAGAAGGCTGTCAAGTTTCCCAAGGCTTCGTTGGCGTTCAATAACTTGCTCAAGCCGATCAATCTCGCGTTGCATCAACTCTTGGTCTTGGTCAGCCTCAGCAAGCCTTTCCTCCAATGTGGAAATGTAATCCTCGCAGGCAGCTTCGTTTTCACGGATCCGCGCGATCTCTTTGCGCAATTCCAAAACGATGGTAGCATTCTTTTCCTCGCCGGATGTGTGACCATCAAGCTTGGCTTCGAGGTCATGGAGATAACTCTCCGTGCTAGCTTCGCGATCCATAACTTTCTGTAATCGGGCCTGCAACTGAGCGTTGATAGTTTCAATGTAAGCACACTTTGTTTCCTTTTCAAGTAAGTTTGTCTCAGTGTTTGAGAGGGTGGCCCGTGTGCTGGTAAGCGATTGCTCGAGAGACTGGATTGTCTTTTCGTACTCCAATACAACCTGCTCGACAGCCCGAGCAAATGAGTTAGACCGATTCAGCCTTTCCGTCGCGGTATCGCCAAGGTTCTCTTCCAGGGACTGATTACCAGCCGCTTCATCGTCGTGGGCCTTAGCCATTTCGGCAATGAGCTTTGCATGACGCTGGCTTAGGGTATTATAACTTTCCTGAATATCCAAAAGCTGATTCTGCAGCTCTGATTCTCGTTCATTCTGTCGCTCGGACCTCTCGGTTGTCGGAACATTGCGACGCTCACCCCCACCACGTTCCGTGCTCCGAATCTGTTCGCGTAAGAACGCAACCTCAGCTTTCAGGCGCTCAATAATTGCCTGCTTATCGCCTTCCTCTACTTGCTGGATCCTAGGCTTGCTCTGGATTGCACGGGCCCTTTGCGCGTATTGTACGGTGTTGAGAGTTTCGCTTAGGTGAAATTCCGCTGGAGTAACACAGGCGATCATGTATGTAATAGCGTTTCCACCCAGCGAATCCTGGAGCAATCTCGTTAATCTTGAATCTCGGTAAGAAACATGAGATCCGGCTTGTCGCGAAGACAGTTGAGATATAACCTTGCCCAACGCGGCGAGACCTGCATTGATAGAGATACCTTCTCTAGCTCGTTCACCTTGCGCACCAGTATTCTTCAGACGTTCACTGCCAGCCAAATCGACAAAGTGCAGTTTGCTGTCGGTTGTGACCCAAGTATCGGTTCCCGTCATAGCCTCTAGAGGAACAGAAAATCTCTTATTAGCTCCCTGGGTAGCCTGCGATTTGCTCTTGCGTTGCACGAGATTTAGACTGAAGACAGCGTGAGATCGCGAGGATTTGGCGTTGATAGCAGTTGCGTCAGTCTGTCGGATTGTCGAACCGAAGTTCAAGGCATTCATTAAGTCGTCTACTGAGTTAATCTCAACTTGTTGCAGGCCGGTGAGAATGATATTTCCCTTCTGATCTTCGCGAATGGTAACGTTGCTTCGTTCGGATGGTTGGAGATGATCTGGGACGAGTAAATCGCGCAACTGCTCGTTGTATATCTCTACGTAAGTTGCCTTCAACTGCCAATTCTTTTCAGCTTTCGATGCCGGAGGTTGCATCGAGTAGCGCGCAGGTGTTCTCAGTTGGGACATTGAGTTGCGATTCGAGCTTCGGGCAGGTCCATCCAACTTCTCGAATAGAGCCATCGCGGCTCGCGGAATCACACCTACCCAGTCGGCGAATGTTAGCAGCCCAGTCCCCGAATTTCAAATGTGGTAGGATCATGATTTACTTACCCATCACTTCCAGGTTTCCTTGTTCATTAGGTCCCGACGTTCCCATGGTATACGACTTGCCTGCGCCGGACTGGCCATAGGCAAGAAGAGAGACATTGTAACCCTGGAGAAAAGCGCTGACACTATCTTGCAGATATTCCCAAATTCCTTCTTGTGTAACTTCAGGGCCGAAGACCCGGTCGAAGACGAATAACTTCTTGCCTTGCGGCGCATCGATTGCAATACTTGTGTCAGACGTGGTTTGGACCATAGAACGTTGAAATCGTTGCGGTATTAGCTCATAGCCAGGATCCGTAGGTTTTAACGGTGGCCGAACACGAACGGCTACCCGTCAACGATTAGCATTATGATCCGCTGCTGTAAAACCTAAGATGGTTTCCTAGGGGTGAGGTAACATAGACTTACCAACTTTCACGGCGGTGCGTCCGCCATCTTCATCAGAAGCTCTGCTTCCGCCTCCCGCCTTGCTACTCATACTTAGGCGGCTGTTGCTCCTCGGCGCTGGTTTAACCATGGCGCTCATGGGTCGCGGCAAACCTGGCGACGCCGGAGGTGAAGTTGCCATAACGACGACGTGGCTGGGCGCCGACCTTGTAATTACTTATACGGAGACCAAATTCACAAGGGTTTGTGATAAGGATCGACGGTGTCTCAAAGAAATGGCGGAGGAGTCTGGATCGTGGAAATTGGTAAGGCGGTAATGAACGATTTAGTGAGGTAGTGGAATGCAAAACACCCAAACACCAAAAAACGGTTGGCCGTCTTCGGGTAGAAACCCTTCAACCTAGAGAGGCTGCTTATGGTACCACGGCGTCATATGTCGCAGGAAATACACAGCATACACAGCCTGGTGGTTACAATACCCAGTTCATATTCTTGACGCTTGACGGCGCGTGGGCATCGGGTTCACTCGTCGAACGTGTCGGGAAGACGGCGATCAGGATTTTAGGGGGTGAAATGAAAAATTTGGGGTAGCGCTCTTGTTTATTATTTAGGCCAGGAACGTGCACCTGGGAAGTCGACGATTTGGTCGTCGCTTCTTTTTCGAGCAGTGGGATAACTGTGGGATAAGCAGGGGGTAAACAGGGGGTGTGCAGGAAGTTACAAGGATGTCGCGCGCAAAGGGATTGCAGGGATTTAAGGTACGTATATATGTACACACTCCCCTACCAGGCTGCCAGGACTACCTACGCTACCTGTAACGGTTAGGTTCAATTAAACCATTATCGCTGACTGAGAGAATATATGTGCACGGCACTTGCTTTCAAATCATTGTCGCCGTTGTACTCAGGTACCTAGGGTATTAGCAAGACAACTAATAGATTTCACCTGGAAAGTGTTATTCTCGCATGTGTTAACTGCCTTAAAGATACATGTACCCGACTTGAACAAGGAATTGTGACCATTGATTTTCCAGTACAACATGAATATCCAACATTGAATCCCACCATCATGATACATTTTTTACAACACATCACACCAGGCGCATTAGGTACCAACCAAATCAAGCGCCGCAGACCTACAGTCGAATTCTCTCTCTGCCTTACTATATATGTATGTAGAGTCGAATATTCCTGACCGCTGGTTGTGTCAATTCTTATCTTACCATATTGAATTGGCTGAGATCCAATGATTTTCGACAAACATTGAAGTTGCAAAACTCCGATGCACATATACACACACTCGCACACATTCGCACACACTTACACCAAGTCGCGTCGGGTACATAAGACACTGCCCAGGTGGCTGCTGTCATCCTATGCTGTATAACTGTGTTAGAAATCTTTAGGGTCTCGCTTGACGCAGTGCGCCGGACAAACTGCGTCTTGTTTTCACTTTGAAGAAACTTGATTCAACAATGTGTCTCCTCACGATGTAGCTAGGTACCTACTTTTCAGAAGAAAAAAAAAACGCAACATCCCATGTCGATAAACTCTAGTACTTGGTACGGAGTACTATTGAAGGATTCCCGAGGTTAGGAGTCTGACCTCCACGTTTTCAACATGCATATCGAAAGAGAGAACCTTGATTGCGCACCTTCAACACCCATGTCGACTGCTTTTTTACTGCACCGTGACACCTTAACAGAACCTCCAAACTGAGATCACAATTTGAAGATCATTTTGAGTAAAACGGTTTGTGCGCATTGCAATTCCAATCGGCGTTTGGCATTCACGAGACAAACACCAGCAGCGTGCTTCTAGCCGAACTTATGCAATGCAAAGCGAGTGCTTTTTGATCGGATCAAACAAGTAGGGCAATTTACAAATGATAGGTAGGATACCTAGGCAAGATAGGGGAGCAAAGCCCACCCCTAATGCAGATGACTGACAGATGGGCGATAGAACAATCTTGGCTCCAACGGATTGCATGTTCTAGCGCCAATGCACCACGCGGGAGCGGGTCAAACTGGCCGAATTCGTCCATGCGAATTTCAAGAAAACTGCTTTAGGAGAGCGACGGCGCTACGACGGCTTCCTTTTCCATGGCCTAAGGGGTAGTACTATGTAGAAGAGATGTGCCGAAGGGGGAAATCAAGCTGCAGGGACAAATGCCACGCTCGCATCGTCAATTTCAACTTCCTCCAACCAGAGCTGATTTCCATCTTACCTTACATGACTCAAGCAGCATCAAGGGCTGGAGGTACTTTTCCGAAGGGTGAAAAGGTATTAAGTCTCTCCTATCAATCCCACACAATATCCGAGAAGAAGAAATATTCGACTTCGTATTTGTATATTCAAGACAATGGTCGCCGCCTGCGCCCACATCGTTTCGACAAAAATATAGCAATGGGGCATCATCCGGTGCTTACCAAGTCCAAGTCACACAATTGCTGGACGAGGAACGCGTGCAATCGTCTGGATATACGAAGTCCTGTTCCGTCCCCCACGGAAACGCTATCTTCATTCAGTTGACATCAACGAAGATCATCATCTGGATCGCGAGTACTATGTAACGAACCCACAGTCATGGATCACCGAGGTCGATATTGATAGGCGGCCCTTAACACACAATAGGTAATCACTAGAATAAAATTTGGGAAATTCCGAAGAGGCTCGGTTTCCAATAACGACAACAACTCCACATATTAGCATCTACCGTAGTCGTGCCATGCCGCAAAAAGATATCGTCATTGGAAATTTTCAATATTCTATTCCGTAACAGCAACCAAGTAAAGAATAGAAAACGTACTTACTAGCTGACATAAATCATGGCAATTGACTTTCTAATTATGTAACTAGGGCGGTTTAGAGAATTAGATATCTCCACCGGCAGCTCTCATGATGGGTCAAGGAACCACAATACCAGGCACAAATGCAACCAAAAACTTCCAATCGCAACCATCATCTGAATCTCAGATCTCGTGGATATCACATGAAAATCGCAGCCCCATAATTGAACAGTGCAGTCAACGAAACCCATACCCATAAATCAAACGTCAATACGCACGTTTCAGGTATTTCGGAACAACGTCGCCGGCGATCCTTTGATATTAATCGACAGGCTCCGAGCGCTGAGGCGCTTGTCTCGCCCCCTTTCTCGCGGGGCAACTGAAGAAAGCCCTCTGCCCTGTGCTCGGCCACTCGGGCGGCCGCCAGCCCCGGCATATATGCCAAATAAAGATTTCGCTTCCGCGTATTAATTCCAGGCACATACACACACATCCACAGTTCAATGTTCTCGCCAAAGCTTATCAGGTGCCTGACCCGACAGCCAGGGACGCCTAAAAACCCAACATTTCTATTCGTTACTCGACGCAAGCCTTAGGGGTTGGTCGGGCAAACGCAACTTAGAGGCTTGCGACAGCCATTGCTATTGGAATTGAATGCGAAATTACTGATCTTTACATCTGTAACTCTATCGGGTCCACTGTCGATCGGATGAGAGAGAAATCCCAGAGGTGAACCGTAAAACCCACACTTATGTAACACAAATTGATACCTACCAACCTAGGCATCGTCAGTCTTCATTTGAATTAACAGTCTTCATCTTTCATCACCGCAAGTTGTTCTATTCACACCCCAGTAACTTTTTGGGGTAGAGTTGCATGCAGCAAATCATTAAATGGTCTACAATATGTATGGTACTATAGCCTCATGGCTAAATAGGCGAGACTACCTGAGGTTGCACCAATTCACTCCGGTAAACATCAATTGCCGTAATACTGTTGTCTTAATGCGGTCTGCAAGCACTCAAATTCGGATGCGGGGAGCATGAACTTCTGCATGTGATGTCACGATTAGGTAGGAATTCCTAGACCTATTTAAAAATGAGTAACAGGTAGGCGGTCCATCTTGTTATCCGGCAGGCAAGCTTAACCTCGAGCTCTTCGCAGCACCATCTTCGTGTAGACCTTTTCACCAACATTGGGGTTAGAATTATATAAATGCTTACATAATAGGAACTTCAAGACAGTAAGCAGCACACTGTATTTCATAAGTACGTCCAAATTTCCTTATAATCATAAGTTGCGTTTACTTCGAATAGACCAAAAACCCCTACAGCTAAGTAGAACCTACCGTAAACGAAGTTCAACCACCACGATGTCACTATGCTCGTTACGACATCCATCTTCCTTAGAAGACGGTTTGTCTGCAATACCGATGCATCGGCAAGTTTAGGCTATAGTTCCTGAATCTAGACCGCTTAGACAACAGAGAGGTTCATTATAGTTCGTGACAAGGCTGCCCTGATGGTAACATCGTGTATGATGCTGCGAAAGCTTCAACAAAGTGCATTATAGTTCGACCCAAGAGCTGCCAATTACTACTTTATTCCCGCTGTACCCCGCAATCTGCAAGAGCAATACTACAATAAGAAGGTACGGTGAGCAGCGCTGTGGTATTCAGCTAGTTTAGGTAGGTATCGTTTCAACTTCAAGAACGACGTTTCAACAAAACTCCAACGAAGTCGCTGGCGGTGCCGCCGGCAACCCAGACTCCGCCAGATGCAAGATGCCGTCCAGACTTCATCCGTGCCGTGTGGTCCGATTTGGATTCTGTTCCTCCTATAACAATTCCTTCCGCCAGCGAATCCTACTTCCTGGCAACCAGTGAATAGTCTCCGTCCAACACCATCATGCAGCTTCATGCGAGTGTTTCGACTTCCGACGCAGAGGATTTATCCCTCTGCTTACTGTAGGAAACTCGGAATTCCCGCAGACTTGGCAAATGTGCCTCTAGCTGCTTCTTTGCTTTTTCCGGCGTTGATTCTGCAGATTGGAGGCGCCATCTACAACCATCACCGCCTAGGATCCATCGACTATCAAGAACGACTTGAAGAAGATATCTGCAGCTGCAGTGGGCATGCGCCATTATGAAATCTCCGGCCGTGTGTGTGTGCATTCGGTGCCGTTGATCATGGCCTGATCATCCAATCCCCGTGTTCGGAAAACCAGGCTACGGCGCATTTGACGAGTCTGAGCGCGCAGCCAACCAGGACAAGCGTGGGTTGGTTACGCCGAGTCTGTCAAATTGTTTCGCAGGGCATCCAGACGGAACTTGCCATATGATTGGCCCTTTGTTTCGAAGTACCCTTCTTGCATTGCATTTGAAATTCCGCATTCTGTGGTGACGATGAGCAGCCAAGACCCGAGTCTGCTGAATCGCCTGAGCGTGCATACATCATATGCAAGTACGCGTGGATGCGGATTGTCAAAAACGAGTCGGCAAATTTCTCCTGAGGTTCGCAGCGGGAACGTTAAGACGTTACACATACATACATACCTGTAACCTTACCTACTTTTGGAAATACTTGAATACGTTCAATTTTTTGAGAAACCCATTTCGAGAAGGATGCAAGCATCCCGCAGTCGTTCCTAGTCACGCCTACACGGCAAGTATCGCAGCCGTATGCGAACATCTCCACTAGCTGCTTGTCGACTCTAACAATTGCAATCCGAGACTCCCGTATGTGGAGCGCGTATTGGTAAGCGGATTCTCTTCTCGACCAGGGTCCAGCTCAGTGAGCCGGCCAGTGTCTCATCCTTCACGATCTAGATTTGTGGCTTGAGATGAAAGGATCCGCAGCAGGATGAACAAACTCCTCTCAAAGTCGACATGGAGTCCCACGATATGTATAATGCATGCAGCTTTCGGCACTTGATGCGTAGATCGAGACAAATTTGCCGAATACCGACCGTGTTTTCCGTCAACTGAGAACCAATACTTGGGAGCCAACTCAAGCCACACGGTGTAGTAGGTGGAAGCCAAGGCTTACAGACTTGAATATTATGTGCAGAAGAGGATTAATAAGAGGATTAATTCGGGGATTAATTCGAGAAGGTGGAGAGCTGAATGAGCTGAATGAAGTATTTGAGTATGTGTCACGTGGAACGCGTCACTCTCGCGCCCCATTGTTCTTACGCGTGTTTGTCAAAGCAATTTAACCAATTTATCAACTTATCGATTGCTGTGACGTCTGCAAACAACGCCTTGGAGATTTGCTATCATCTGAGCTCTGACCTTTGCTACCCCAATTAGCTTCTTTCTACATGTTTCAAAGCTTTCCAATTGCTAGACTTACAGTCGAAATCATGTCAAAATGCCAGCCGAGGTGATCAGCCTATTGTCCTCATCCCCGCCAATCCCCACCATCTCTCATGTAGCCCCATCACGAAGGACTCAAGCAGCTCCATCTAGAGCCCTCGACTATGGCGTTCCGGATTTGACAGCGGAGTCATCATCAAAAGCAACTAAGAGACCATCAGACGGGGTATCTCGCGACTCGATTACTGGCACAAAGCGAGGTAGCAGCTATAAAGGACAGAATGATGATTTCCTGTTCCTATCAGATGACTTAGACACAACTGGAGATCTCGATGGCAACGTAGCAAAGAAAGCTCGGACCTCAACATCAACCGCAGGTCCCAAGAAGCGGGATGGCAATGGCTTCAACAGGACACAATCTGCCGCTGCCGGCTTTAAGAATCGCAAACCTCTTTCGTCGGTTGGGTTGAAGCGGTGGAACTCGGTGATCGACCCTATCGAACACAGCAGTTCTCCCAATGGCTTTGCTTCTGGCAAGGCCTCGGGAATGCCACATGACTCGTCAGATCCATTCGACAGCCCACCTAAAAGGCAGGCAGCAAATACCGCCAAGTCTTCTCGGCTTGATTTGACCAGCGACCCTTTCAGAAGTTCACCCGCACCAATTGCTAATGATCGTCGGCCATCCACGGACACCAAGGCGCAGCAACTACCGCCCAATGATCCTTTGGATTCATCAGAGAGCAAAAAGGCGTCAAAGACTACAGTGGTCATAGATCTTTCAGACGACGAATTCGCAAGCACCCCGAAGAAATGCCAGCCTAAGAAGTCCAAGCAAAACGGGGCTTGGGATCCCATATCAAGTTCAATGCCAGAACAGAAAACAGGCAATAACCTAGGTGACTCAGATTCGGATGACTTGCCGGAATTAAGTGACATCAATTTCTCAAGAGCCAAATCTGGATGGCATTCCTACAGCCTATCTCCTTCTCCGCCTCGCAAGAAATCCACGCAGGCGGCGGCGAGAGGTGCCACAGCAAAGAAGCCAGCGGAACCGAAGCAAACCGAGGCAGAAAAGGAGCAGGAGAAGAGGAAGAAAGCAGAAGCTCGGGAAGCCGAGAAAGAACGCAAGCGGGTGGAGAAAGAACGGGCAAAAGAGCAGCGGGCAGTCGAGAAGCAAAAGGAGAAAGCACTCGCCGAAGTCAATAAGCTGAAGACAGACAGGAAGGTAGCCGTACCGGAGATGATCGTCGATCTCCCCAGCACACTAAACGTCGGCATGAAAGCCCAAGTCGAGAAGCTCCTCGGCGAGATGGACGTCCAATTCGAGTACTGGGAAAGCCGCATCGACAACGTCGTGAAGTGGCGGCGGAAAGTGACCTCCAAGTACAACGAAGAGCTCGGCCACTGGGAGCCCATCCCAATGCGCGTCATGCCCGAAGAACACGTCATGGTCATCATCGAAGCCGCCGAGTTCGTTAAACTCGTCCTCGGCACAGAGGGCCAGGATCTGGAAGCGCACGTGCTGAAGATGAAGACCGCCCATCCCAACAACACCCTCATATACCTCATAGAAGGCCTCATGCCGTGGATGCGCAAGAACAAAAACATCCAAAACCGGCGCTTCGCCTCCGCGGTGCGCGCCCTCGACACCGCCAACGACGCAGCCGCCGCGCCATCGACCCAGCGACGGCGGAACAACGCCACACAGCAAGAGTACATCGACGAGGACATCGTGGAAGACGCCCTGCTCTCCCTGCAAGTAGCGCACGGGGCTCTTATCCACCACACTCACGCGCAAGTCGAGACGGCGAAGTGGGTGGCCGTGTTCACGCAGCACATCAGCACGATCCCGTACCGCCGCGCGCGCGACGCCGCCGCCGACGCCGGGTTCTGCATGGAGGCCGGGCAAGTGCGGACGGGTGAGGATGCTAAGGACACCTACGTGCGCATGCTGCAAGAGGTGACGCGGGTCACGGCGCCCATCGCGTACGGCATCGCCGCTAAGTACGGCACTGTGAGCGAGCTGGTGCGGGGGCTGGAACGGGACGGGCCGCTGGCGCTGGAGAACTGTCGCAAGTGTGCGAATAGGGACGGCGCGTTTACGGATCGCGTTATAGGACCCGCTATTAGCAAGAGGATATATAAGATCTTTACGAGTCGGGATCCCGGGAGCATGGACGTGTAATATTTACCAGGCGGGAAACGATAGGTATATTAGGTCCTCAAAATGAGTTTATTTGGCTACAAGGCGTGTCTTGATGTTCACGGAAGCCTCCTTATATTATGGAGTAATCAACGTTACGTGGCTACGGTTACCTACATCTCAAGTGTATTCGTCCGCTGCAGTGTCACGTTTTCGGCATATAACGGTCAGACCGACGGGAACTTGCATTGTAATTATCTACACCGAGACAGGTTCCGCCAATAGGTCTTAAATTGGTGGACAGCTGTGTGTCTCAATCATTACGCCCTGTCAGGGCTCTACATACATATTACGCACACGTGGTGCTACCGTTCACCGCATACTGTGTGCTACGACTAATGACCAGTCAACGGCAAGATAACCGTAGGAGACGCTCAGGTCTCAAACTCGGTCGTCGATAGCAATAGAGCAGCGAGATAGAGTATATAAAAACCAGGGAGGTTTTTAAATACCTACTTACCTAGATAACGGGTATCTAGGTGGTCGTTATGCTCGACAGCTCATTGCTGATGGGCCATCCTAGAAGCTCCTCGGGCAATGCCCGCTTCAAGCGACCGGTAGGTCCAAGCAGTAGGAATTGCTGGTCGGTCCAGCACCGCCTGCTCTGCATATCATCAATAGAGCCACCGATCTCTCTGAAGGTTCATCTGAATCCTGGACCTTTGTCGGGTGGAGCAAACCCAGACTTCTTTCCCTGGGCTTCGAGGTGACGTTGGTGTGCCTCGGTAAGGAGTGAGGGAATGGAGAGCATGGTTGTTCCAATACTGCTTTGGATTGATAGAGATTTGGAGCAGATATGAGAATCGCCATTCTTGCCCACAATTTCCACAAGCTGGAGTTTCGATGCGAGCTCTGACACACTACATTGAACGGCGGCAGGCTCTGGTACTGGCCACAATCCAGCTTTATAGAGCGATCGGATGGCCGTGCCAAGCATGGAAGGCAAGCATTCACCTTTGTGAGAGCCACCAAGTGGTTTTTCACAGAGTGATATGTCATTATCGACGAGACGTTGTAGGATACTGTTAAAAGGCTGGAGAAGTGCCTTGATCATATCTAAACGCACTTGCCGTATACTTTCTGCAGTTTCATTTCTTGAGTTTCAGGCATCTAGGAAGGTATTGGAGGATCAGACTTACCGTAAATTCCAGGCGGTTCCAGAGCTGCCACGTAATGCAAGGTGTTTCCCACCGACGAGTTACAATTCAGGAGTATGGCCTTCGCCATGTCTTCGAAAGTCGCTCGGTCGCCAAGGTCCCACGCAATCCAGAGCCTCTCATGGCAAAATTTCTCCCTCAGACATTGTCCCAGTTTCTCACTCCGCGAATGTACGGAACGCGACCAGCCCTTAGCCCATGGTCGCAAAACGTGGGTCATGTCATACTTATCCGTGAGGACACACAGATTGTAGAGATGGGCCGTATAGATAAGATCTTCATAACCAGCAACTTGATCGAAACGGCCATGAATAATGCTGAGGACTATCGTCATAGCGGTGACATTATCTTCCGGTAGCTTCACGATCCACTCATTCTCATCATTCTTCGGTTGCGCTTTCTTGCCTTCGGCAAAGCCCCCATACAACATCTTCTTCCAGAAAGGAGATGATCTTGCCATAGTCTTGGAGCAGACTACGAATTCCGCCGCGAGAGGGCCCACCTGGAGACATAGATCGCCATCTGGGTCTATATAAGACTTAGGGGGTCGCACATTGTTCTCTTGTTCAGAAGGTGACTGCGACTCCGAAGCTGGCGTATGAACGGGCGGGGAACCAGGAGGAGTCCCCGGAGTCCCTGGGCCTTTTGTTGGTGATTGGCTTGGTTGAGGTGCTGATCTCTGGCTGGCGATGGGAGTAGATCTCGTAGGAGAAACCCCAGCAATGCTTACCTTCAACTTCCTTCTTCGTGAGGCTGGTGATGGGCTGTAAAGCGGGGCAGACATCCTAGAGCTAAAGAAGTTCGGTTGCGGTGGACTAATTTGGGTGGTGAAGCCTCCGGTTCCCGGTGTGAAGAAGTTCTCCTGCGTGATGGAGTTTCTAAAACTATTGGCCGGTTGAGGGGTCCCCTTGCCGAATAAACTTGCGCTCGTTGGCGGATTAGCTTGAGTAATAGGGGCTCCAAACATAGGCTCCTGAGTACGAGATGCTTGTGGAGTTGAACTGGCGAAGAGATTACTGGGCGCAAAGCCAGTAGACTGAGTAGGTGCAACTCCAAAGGGCGCGGTTGTTTGCTGGCTTGACGCGGTGGCTGAACTTCCAAAGAGACTTCGAGGCCGTACCGACGGGGCCGATTTGGAAGCCATGGTTGGCTATAACCCGACTCGCGGGTCCTCAATTTGATAGGTTTATCTCACAGGTATGGTCCTCTGGTGAAAACTAAGCAAACTTTCGGTATTAAACAGGTATAAAAGATTGGCAGGATCGTGAATGGACGCGTCGAAGGTCGATGGGGACGCGGCATTAGTATATGTACCTACTTTGGGTCGCGACTGACCCTCTTACCGCTAAACGCATTGACCACTTTTTCATACTGTGGAGGCTCAACTTCAAACCATGCAAGTGCCCTTGAAAGTAGACACCCATTGAGCCTCAATCAAGGAAAGTGAGGGTCATACGTGCCTTTAGCGCGTCCCTTCCTAGGAAATGTCTTTACACTACGAAGTTGCTAGGCCCGAGAGTATTGAGTATTGCCGCATTGCGACTGCATGTCTGAGAGAGTTTGCGATGCCCCCAAGAGGAACACAACAGTATAAGAATTTCTTTCCAGCTCGGCTAACACTGTATCCACCCAGAAACCTCCTTTTTGATCCACACGAAGCCCACCACGTAGCCCCTGCCAGTGGGGAAGAGTTCTTTGCTGTTCGCGACACATTTTTAGATTCCTTTGTTCTATACTCCTTCAATGACGAATTTGTAATTTATCTGAAATTTGCATTAAATGCAATCTTAAAGATGAGATCCGGCCAATACTTTATACGAGGTATGCAGCTCCTAGTCGGAAGTCAATCAAACGTAAACTACTCCTGACAGGTACTATACAGCCATAGGGAACCCTAATTGATGACGGATATCAATGAATACTACTTATCGTACTAACTATAGTCTATAGATAAGTATATCTTCTAGGTTAACGAGACCTAGAATACAGAAAATGCTCAGTTAGGCAATGATTGACATGATAAAAAGGCTGCTCTACTTCCGGAGTAATACTTCTCAGGGACCAATTAAAGTATATAAATTCTTTCCCTGATTGCTATGTTGTCCTAATATCGTTGAGGGTCCTTGACGTTATCTAGTTGGACAAGTCACGGACTCAAGGACTCAAAGTCTCTTCGACGGCTACGTTATCATTTACACATGCATTCAGAGAGTTGTTGTAAATATCGCTCAAGCTTGATATGACCGAGGATTTATTCAAGCAGGATATAGAAGGAGATATAACTAATATGTTAGACTTCCCATAGAGGCAGAGTACTGAAATAGACGGGGAAATCCGAGAAACTCTAATGTCTTTGGTGAAGTATCGAGATATAGCAGCCCAGTTTTCAAGGGCGCTAATCCCGTGCGAGATTATGCTATAATATTGCAAGACATGTGAAAACAAAATACAACGCATTATAGGTAAACTTCTGACATTCTTCGCATTTATAACCAATTCAACATTGCCGTTTTCATCGCTTGTTTATTTCCAGGTTGTAAGCCCGTACGATCCGGGCAGCCAAAAGAAGGCAGAGGTTATGCATACTAGTTGCCTATACGCGTCTCGAGTTGCAGATCTAACGGGCACGTTGTGAAACCACAATACAGATAGAAATCTTATAAGACTATGTGCTTAATGGTGGAAATAAGAGAAACAATTTTATATAGGTAGTACAGCGTACGATACGGCCGTGGCATTGAATTGTAGCGTAAAGCCATATCATAAATGCCAAGTTCAACATTGACACACACCCTGACTATCCTTCGCATTTGCTAGGGTCTTACTGCGCAACTAACTCGACCTAATTGAGGCATATAGCAGATATATGTGTACTAGTAATGCTGTTGGGACGACAGTCAGACTACGTGGAGTAAGGGAGGAGCCGAAGTGACAAAGTATGACACCATGCCGCTGACTATAACTACCATATTGAGTAAAAGGCTCATCTCTCCTAACCAACACAACTAAGGGCTATAAAATGTCAGATTTGCTGCGCGGAAGTCGAAGAACTTATCGCATTCACGTAGTTATCTCACTCCACCAACGACCATGGCTTCAAATTCCAACCTTGCTGCCATCATTTGCCACGGCTCCTTTCACACGCCAGCACCATATGGGAGCCTTATCGAAGCTCTAAAGGCTAACGGCATAGAAGCTTACTGTCCCCAATTGCCCGTTGCCGACCTTTCCAAGCTGAATGTCGGCGATGTTAACAACCCCGATTTCGATCGGGGGCCGCCTGAAAACGGCTATCCAAAAGGTGATGAAGATGTAGCTGCTATTCTGGAGGTCCTCGACCCGTTGATTAATGTACGGGGTAAAAAGGTGATCTTCATCTGCCACTCATCCGGGGGTTGGGTAGCTACACAAGTCTCTCGACCGGACCTACAAGCGAAATGGCGGGAGGAAAGGGGTCTTGACGGGGGAGTCATTGGTTTGTTTTACATGGGCGCATTCGTCATTCCTGTCGGGGAGTCCATCCATAGTTTTGTCCAGCCAAAAGATGGCACATTCTACACTCCACCATATATGCAATTTCATGTGAGTACAAGCCGGATCGAGCTATATCTTGCGCCTCAGCAAGAGTCAGGATACTAACCGGAGCAAATCAAAATAGAAATATGGCGGTGAAGGACTCGGCACTGTCATCCAAGCCGAGAAATATCTTTTCGGCGATCTTGACCCGGCCGAGGCACAGAAATGGGCGGCAACTCTGACTGGATCTCCCATTATGCCCACGAAACTTACCAATGATGCATATTCGGCTTTACCTTGCGCCTATTTGGTGTTGGAGGGTGATCTGGTTTTGCCGAAGGAGTATCAGGAAGCCATGGTGGCTCTACAGACTCAGAAGACTGGGGAGTTTACAATGTATCGCTGCTCAACTGGTCACTCACCTCATCTGAGCTGGACTGAAGGGCTAGTTGATACCGTTCTAGACTTCCTCAAGAAGATCGGAGCCTAGCGTATGTTAGGGCTTTCGTTGGGTTGCACAGTGCAACATAGCGTCTAACGTGGTGGAATAGTAAGTAGTAGGAGGTCGGACTTCGAAATATTACTTGCATCGCTACTTATTTTGATCAAGGAGCAGAGATTCTAAACTTAGCGGCGCGCCAAACATATCCTCGCATAACAGAAACTAGGCCGTAGGGACATGGTGTCTGACTGCAGTAGTATCAGATCGAGAGTGTCGGTAACAGATCTATACGGTCCAATGAATAGGCGCATCGCCAAGCAGGGACGGTTCAAAGTCGCATTTCTAATCTGTGAATATTCCTTGTAGAGAATTGGCATATTTTAGACATAATGCTAATTGCTAGAGGAGCGTCGGGAAATGGTATACCGAGAGCGACCTCTCCAACAACTTCAAACGGCCAGTCGAGACCGTAACCCCAAGATCTCCTCATTCACGCTCCTTATTTCCCCACAGTCAAGCACCGCGCTAATGAACTTGGTCTGGGGGACATATGTGAAATTTCATAAATCGAGGCTTCTCTTCCCTCGGATGCGATGATGACTAGCATCTGATCCTCTAGAGTGGTGTCGGCACATTGAAGATGTATGCTTCCATCCTTCTAAAGATCCTCTTGGTCTTCCTTGCTGCTATAGGTGTTGTCGCTCAACGATGTGTGACAGACGATGACTGTAGCCTCAATGGGATCTGTGTTAGCTCATCAGGGATGTGTAAGTGCGATCCTGGGTGGAAGTCGGATGATTGCGGCCAGCTCGATCTTCAACCCGCAACGCGGTGGACGGGATACAATCACACGAACTTTACCCTACCCGACTTCTACAGCACCAAAGGGGGAAACTCCTCATGGGGCGGAAACATTATTCAAGACCGATACGACAAGAAACTTTTCCACTTAATCATCGACCAATTCGCTCGTGGCTGGGGGCTGTCGGGTTGGAGACCATTTAGTACCGTGGTTCGCGCCGAGTCTCGTACTGGACCGGCTGGCCCGTACCATTATGTGGAGGAGCTCTTAGGGACGTTTCGTCACAACGCCAAGGTCGTATGGAGTCCGGCAGATAAGAAGTATCTTATGTACACCATTGGGATAGAGACCGATACGCAAGATACATGTAAATCATATAAATGGGCGAATAACGTCTCCGTCTCTACGTCCGAGGACCTTGGGAGCCGTCAAAACGTCTCCTCAATGCAACCAACCCGACCCCATGGCCATTATGGACACACGAGAACCCCACGACCGACATTGTGCTTGGTGTTGAAGATAACTTCATCTACCAGGCAGACAGTTTCAGCGGCCTGTTCAACCTAATCAAGTCAATGCCGTGGAATACGTCCGATTACAGTGATCACTGGACCGAGGATCCCTTCTTATGGCGCGACAAGCGTGGCAACTGGCACATCCTGTGTCATTGGATGGTTGATATCGCGGAGAGGCATGAGAAATACCCAAGAGTGGGAGGGCACTTGTTCTCTCGTAACTTAACGGGTAACTGGACTTTTAAACTGCAGGCGGCGTACAATACGACGGTGTACTTCACGGACGGCGGAAAGACCGACTACTATCGGAGAGAACGACCGGAGCTCTACTTCAGCCACGATGGAAATCTTGCGCCTCTATACTTGATCAATGGTGTGCAAGAGTATAATAGCTCGGCCAGCTACACTCTGATCCAGCCCATCGGACACAGGGCAAAGCTGCACGAGAAGGAATTGGGATTCGATTTGAGCAGTTAGATTCCGGCTGTCAAGTTGTTCCGTAGAAGTTCTCGTAGCCCACCTATGTTCCGTGAATAGAACCATTTTCGTAATACCGCCGAGCGAGAGTTTGCTAAATCGTCAGTCTAAGGGTAGGGTGCGGGCCCTAGAGCCTCACAAATGGGACCTTCCCTAGCCCATTCACTCATTGCCCATATATAATAGGCCATAACGAAGCTCTCGTCATCGCTTGCGTAGCTCAATCGGTAGAGCGTGAGACTCTTAATCTCAAGGTTGCGGGTAAGTTCATCATCCACGACAAGGTCCTCTCAGTGATCCCAGCTAACATTCCTCGCTAGGTTCGACCCCCGCCGTGAGCTCAATTCTCGCGGCTCCCAATCAAATTGGGATCAAACCTCTCTTTTTTCTTTTTTCCCTTCCTTCTCGTTTTCAAGCATGATACGTCTCTATTGACTTTCCTTCTGTATTTGTCTATAGATGCAAAGTTTTTTTTCCTCTCTTCCCCACCCGTGGGAAACCTTATCACTTGAACAATTTCCTAAAAAGGAAGTCTAGAGCGCAAACCGCGTTTTGGAGCTGTTTCTGGGAAATCATCCTCTAGACGTGAAGGGGAATAGAGAAATATCCAGGAATAATAAATACAATTAGCAGACAAAATATATGGAATACATGATTTCTCCCAGTTTTATATCATGGCTCATTGCGAGCATTATTAGGTGATGCTATCTACCGGTACCGACCGCTTGGGATGCTTTGTCTTAGCCGATGAAGCTCCACAATGACGTGCGTATATCTTCTATCATACAATCTAGAATTGCTTTTTAAATAGCACCGTGTCGTCTATTGAAAGCCCTCCCCGATTCATGACTTCTTCTACCAGGCACACCAGGGGGCTTGGGTTCATTCTCTTCTTTCCCCTTCATTTTCTCCTCCTGGGCTTTAATCGCGTCTTCGGCATCCCTAGCGGCCTCGCCGTCTTCAGGGACACCGTTATCAACAGGGCGCTTAAGCCAGCCTTTCTTTTCAACCTCGATAATCTTCTCTATGAAGATGTCGCCCATCTTGAAGTAGCCCTTGTCGGTAGGATGCATATCATCTGGGCCAATGTCCTCGCGAAGAACGCGATTTGGTAATCCCTGGTCGTAATGCATCTCGGCCATTGTCACCGGCTTGCCCTCACGGATCAGATCGATGGCCACCTGTCGGATCTGTGCATTGGAGCTCTTCACGCAGCGCTCTGTTCCTTCCCACGGGCTTGTTATGATAGTCGACATAATGATAGTGGCCCGCGGCGACGCTTCGAATAGGAAGTCAACCAGGTCACGCATGCTTTGTAGGATGTACGCGGGGCCCCAATGATCAAGCTGGAAGCAGTCACTAGATCCCGCATTTATTAAGATTAGGTTAGGTTGCACCTGCGGTACGACTTCTTTTAGGCGATCGAGGGTCGGTTTAATAGGTTGGGCACCGAAGGCCTGTACATCGTTGTCTTTGAAATCGCCGTATCGGTTCTGGAGGGCCGCAGAAGATTAGCACTATTGAATGATCGAGCATTTGCTACAGCGGGGTAAGATGATACCTGTCCAACGTAATTCACTGGATTTCCCCTAGAAACAAGCCAGTCCCGAATCTGCTTCCGGTAGCCCACTTCGCCAGTCGAGTGCTCGCCGAGTGTCATAGATGCGCCAATGAACATGACGCGGAGAGGAATTCCGCCTGCCAGAGGGCCACCACTTGTTGATTGTGTGAGACGATTCCATCCATCGCGGGCGACATCCGGGTTAGGTTGGATAAGTATTACTACATTGACCGTCTCTGTTAGCCCACGAACGAGACATGTCTCATGGGAAAATTGGCCTCCAACCTATTAAGAAAAGTAGCACCACGGATACAGATATAATTTTGTGGAGGTTAGGTAGTTGCTTCCAGCGCAAGTGTAGCGCGGATAGGCGCGAATTTAGGAGCATATTTACGATACACCCATCTGCTCGAAGGTCACTAAGTGTAACTATTGTGCGCGCAGTCTCTTCGAGAAGCGCGTTGAAAAGAAAGCATTATGAATCTCGTCAACTCAGGGGTCTTGATGTTTGAAAGCACAAAGTACCATAGTAGCCGGGTATCATCCTCCCCGCTAATCATACTTTTTAGTTAGGTCCATTATCCTTACCATCCAACCTTATTTGTCGAGATTGACAGCGCCGTACAGCTAAGCAAGGGGGTTAAAGTTAGCGAAGCTTGGCACTAACTCAGACCCGGGACATCGGCACCGCCCCCGTAAATGCACTAAAGCTTATAATATCCACCTACTCACGTAAGCTTAAATAGGTACCTATAGGTTCATAATTTGCGAATATTATCGCTGGAGAAACATCAATATTCACTGAACATACATTCAAAAGGCTATATTTAATTCTGTTCTCCGAGGCTAACGTGAAACAAACACAGTGTGGTGCGAAAAGACTGAAAATGTTCATGGTTGGTGGGTTACTATTTACGCGAAACGTCGTTCTCCAAAACGCCCAAATCACCCGCTCTTCCTTTCTACCAATTCCGATGTGATGCTACGACTATCAGAGTTCTTCGGAATTTCCGAATGGCATTGAAAACGCGTGTAATACGTGAGCCATATAAATATGTATATTCTCTACTACTATTCTCGTATACGTTTGTTGGTAGGTTGGTCAGACTAACCTGCGTGACCTCGTATTTGTTACGCCGCTCTACCCTATTCATCTATTCATGCTATCCTCATTGTCGCGCAAATGAGTACCGCCAACCCGAAGATTTCTAGTGCATATCCTGAAGCACATCACTCCCCATTTGAGGATCTTCTTTCTGCCCACTTACTCTAGACAACTGTCTCTGCTAGGTACTTTCGAGACACTCGAGGGTTGTGCGCTAAAGTCCTCGAACTAAAATATCAGCATTTCCTAAACCCCAGCTTAGGGTTTCGAACATTGGCGTCACGTCTCCCTCTCTGATGGGGTATGAGCTTTGGCTTATCATTGTTCCTATTTTATCTATGATTTCTCTCCTCATTTCTTTGTTTCGGGGTCTCGTTCAACGTGATAGCGAGTATGTTACACGAGTTGAGGGAGTCGACTGTTAATGCGTTCACTTTCACAGTTGAAGGTTGGCACCGTAATAGAATTAACTATGTAACTTTAGATCCACTTCCTAATGCTATCATTTAATATATACAACGAATAGTATACTAGTCAGTATGATACTTTTGTGCTAGAGGGCTAGCACAAGAACTTTTAGATCGGTTTCCTTTAGCCGCCTCGAGAATACACGCGAGACGCTTTATGCAGTGAAAGGAACTTCCACCTGCTTAGCAGCCGCAGCTTTCTTCTCAGCCTGAGCGACCTGGAAGGCATTGACAAGAGCCGGATACCAGACATTAACCATTTTATCATCGCCAGAAGCATTTGGATGGACTCCGTCGCGCAGATCAGCGGTGCCACTGAAGCCCGTGTACTGATCCACAACCCAGATAGGAGACTCTGTCTTGTTGAGTCCCTCAGCCCAGGGGATAATGGCCTTATTCAGATTCTGGATCTGGGTGTTGTAGTTGCCGAATCCCATGGGGATGATTTGGGCCACCTAATTCCGTGAGATTAGCAACCGTTGATACGAGGGACATAGAGGAGCTATTGTGGAGCTGAAGGAAGACTTACGACGATCTTCATATTGGGGTTACTGTCCCTCATAACGCCGACGAGGGTCGTGAAAGCAGCAATGATATCGTTAGTCGGCTTGTTCTGCTGGACGATGTCGTTGGTGCCGAGATGCATTGTGATGACGTCCGCTGGGTTTCTCTGTAGCCAACCGACGAGCTGTTTCCGGTTGGCGATGTCGATAGCCAGGAAACCCGAGTGACCCTCGTTGTCGCGGTCATAATTGCTGTCGCCGCAGTTGTTCTCTCCTTTACCGGAGCCGACCCAGTCTACGGATCCCCACTCAGTAGGCTTCAGCTTCTCCCAGAGCTTCGCACGCCAGCAGATGATCTCCGTGATGGAGTCACCGAAAGGCATATAGCGGAGCGTAGCGTTCTGGGCGACTGATGCACCCAGAAGCATGGCGATGGGGACAAGTTTATTGCAGAGCATTGTGGTGATCTTAGAGAACGAAGAGGTTGGGTTGTGGGAAAGCTTCAATATGGATGGAGTGTTCTTTGTCAAAATTTCCCCTCGTTCCCAGCTTAGTATTTATACGGTTCCGTCTTACCCAGAACCATACCTGGGTGAAGTGGTCGTCTTTACACTGTGGTATTCATCGGTCCCTGCCAAGAACGGCTAAATAAAATCACTTGCATGTGTATGCTCAATGTTAATACATGACGCCTGAATCGCTCTCCAGCTGCGGGTGCGCCGATTGGGGTCGTCTCCGCCGGAGAGATCGATTCCGAGTCCATGGGGTTTGCTGGAAAAGCTTCCTTTCAGCCGGGTCCACGACCACATGGTTTCCACGTGGAATAAAGTCCCCTACATCCCTGCCGGCGAAGCAATGTCACATACAGCCTGGGGATCCCAGGAACGGGATGATGTTTGGAAGAAGGATTGACGATATATCCATTGGCTGTAATCTATCCGTCTGAAACCCTCATATAAGTTGAATTCGCCCATTTGTCAGTCTCAAGACTCTCCCACAACTCCCATATTAATTCACGCCAAATATAGAATCCCACGTGTTTCCTCCCCTGACTATATCTTCTTAAAACATCACTTTATCATATAGATGCAGGTAATAACAGTGGGACTTTTATATGGGGAGACTGTCCCTGACGTATCTGCTTAGGAATAGGGTGACATTACTCTAAGAATGCCGAGGGAATTAATTTAAGTAAAAACTGGATATACCTAGGTATTCGAATATTCTGATACAATTCCTATAGTGGTTAAAGCTACTGAGATGCAAACTATCCCAGTACATAAAATATAGTGTTAAGTACCTACTCCTAGTTACCAATAGAAGTATTTACAGAATCATCCGGCTCACGCTCCAATTACAAGGGCAGGCTCCATGAAAATATATTCACCCCAAGCCAGTAAGGTACATAGAGGAGCCTGTTGCCGACGTATAACCCTTCTTGAAGCTACCTAAACTATGTGGATATTGTGTTGGTTGCGTAGGTACCTAAGGTATAATATATTGCTCATTAGCCTAACTTCTTGTCCCCTTCAGGTTCCGTTGGAACTATCCTAAGCGAGGATATGCTTGCGATTAAATTCTCGTGCATCATATATGCTGCAGGTCGTCACATTGTCGTTGTCAGCGTTATCACAAAAGCGGATGAAGTGGAAACCGATTTTGATTCCAGTCGATCTAATTTGATTCAACCGGCATGTTCTACTCTATGTAGAGAATAATCAAAGAATGTCTTGCCTAATAAAGGGGCGACAGATTTGTTGCTCAGACAATATAAGTTATGCGAACTCATATACGATAGCAGCTTACTCCTTGCTGCCCACGTGGCTATCCATGTTACATCAGAAGCTTCGATTCAAGATGAAAATGCTACATACTATCTATCGTGATTCATCCTGTTGATGTCTTTATGAGGGAGGGTCGAGGGCCTCTCGGGACCATGGAAGATCACAGCCTTAAGGCGATTAAGGGATATTCGAGAGGCTGACTGGAGAATTTAATCAAATTAAACAACAGGGAATATGAGATATATACCGTCCATGCCCATCAACCAGAAGGGAAAGTCGTGATTGATTAATATAACATTCTATTGACATTCGCTACCTACCTACCTAAGTATAATCGTATTACACATGGCAGACGGCTATGAAAAGGAAGGTTGTATTTACCTGCAGACAAGGTTGATGTCAATTTTAGGTACATTTATGCAGTAATACAAATATATTAGAGAAAATATCTAGGTATAGAAGTTCAACTATATCTTCATTTAAAAGCTTTACTCCCACCGCTGGCAGTAACCAATGAAGATTGACACAACTAATACCAGCAATATAGGAGTCGTAGCGAGAGCCTCAAGAGAAATCTACCTATTACCTCCAATAGATGCTTTCTAACTAGGTATACATTCCAAGTAGGCAAGGACCACAATACGCCCCAACGAGCTTCCGGCCTTCCAGAAGAAGGAACTAAGCCCAGTGTATGAAACTGTGATACCTGATAGATAATAGTACTAATTTGGATAATTCGTCCAAAAACACGCGGGTCGTAGCATTATTATCACATCTTGCCTTTCCGAACTTGGTGTAGAGGGTGTATCTATCTGCTCTCAGGGGTGAGGCAAGGTGGTCCTCCCAACCATGCCTTCCCCCTTACTCGCCAAGGCAAACTGTTTGAAGGATGTAACGGAGGAGTTATCCTATTACCTAGTGAAGAGGCTTAAAACATATGTCTGTCGATTATAGCCGCTATCTTTAATATACCACTGGCCACTGATGGCCTCCAAAGGACTCTTACCGAGATTTGACAGATGATAATTAATCCTGGATGCCCCTGCTGATATCTCCTAAAGTGAATACCGCCTCTTAAGTAATTAAGAGATGGCCCCTTGAAGTTCTAGACAGATACGCGTGGAGATGCCCCTCATTCCCTGGGGAGGTTTACTGTTCTCAACGCATCTTGGGGGAATAAGAGTATACCTTCCCGGAAAACCCACAGCTGAAGGAGCGTACATGCCTACATGTGTAATCTGAGATGATTCTGGCCCGGATATCTTGCAGAGTGTCTTGCAATCACCCCCATCGGGGAGCATAGGCCGAAGTCGGTTGAACATATAGAGTACACTGTTTTCACGGAGAATGATGAGCAACCCTAGAATGTGTTCCACGTCATCAAGTTAGCTCAGTCACACTCTCCGGGATATCAAGTTCCGAGGACTTCGTAGCTGCTTGCCCCTCGAGATACCTGGTGGTCTTGTCATTAATTTTACCATCTCCCGACTCCCCTATTTGGTATAACTCGGCCTTGGAAGCATTCGGTCGATTGATATTCGTCAGATACTACAAATTCGATTGAATTTATACCATTCTAAGCTTTCTTGCAATTGACTCAATAATAATCCGAACAAACCTTTTCACTAGCTTCTCTAACATGGAGGCATACCTAGGTAATCAACCTACACGTCGTGTTGAGAGCTCCTAAACCCCTTTCGTCCCTTCCTCTCTCTCCCTACGGTAGCGATACGTACCTACTTTACTACCCCTATTATACCGTGTGGCTTACGGATATGCGTACATAACTCCAGGTATTTTGTCTCACTTTGCCAGTTCATTCGTATCATCGTAGGCTACTGAAACCCCAGCTAGGCTTTCTGTGTAACGTTGACCGGTACTGTATGAACCCGCAAAATATTGCCCTAGGGAAGAATTACGCTGAGGAGATTTAGCACTAACATGTAGTAGGGATACACAGCATCGTCCTAGCATAGCGACTGGACGCCACCACCTGGGTATCAACCAAGAAAAATCAAGGCTGTGCTATGAGCTATAGATATGGCGGCTCTGACCTACCCAACCAACAGGATACCTACCCGCCTCTCCAAGATTTCCATACCGTCTTTATGCAGTGGAATCCATACCCATCCGACGGTGCCTCCAGCATCCAAGAGGCGGATCAGATCATGTCTCTCGTACGGTTCTGTGTACTACGTCTTATATGCGACGCTGACAGCATGACCGGGGCTGCATGAAGGATGTGCCCCGTTGCGAACAAAAAGAAAACGGGTCGCGCACCGGACAGATGACTCAGAAAAAAGAATTCCCTCCCCGTTTCGCGCCGCGCGCCGCTTACTAACTTTACCCAATCTTACATATTGCCTCCTCTATAACAACCTGAATGGTGCGAGATCCGAACTTGGGCTTGTGGTAGCCTAGCCTAGCTTACTTAGCCAAGCGGCGCACCCCAATAGGCCGCCAATGCAGGCAGGCAGAGCCACGAATTACGCTACAGCATCACACCGACCGACTGGACGGGCGGGAACAAGTAGATTGAGGCTACAAGCGCTTGCATATACCTCCCATGTAACATGTTTGCCCGTGGTGCCCCCAATTCTCTCGGTAGGTTCGTCAGACACCATGCGCATAAGCCTGGCGAATGAGGTGACCAGGAATGACGACATGTGCGAATGTTCCGGAGCCTCGTTTTTGGGAGACAGCCCTCCATAAAAATGAGGCTATGCCCGCGGGCACCTGAGTAAGGCATGTTTCACTTCCTTTGTTCACTCACCTGTAGTTACTCATGTATAAGTATTCCCCTTTACTTAAACTATTTTCTCCTCGTACTCCCAGATTTACACACAATTCAAATATGACGGCTAAACAAGGAAAACGCGAGCCGCCCCCGGCGTCGAATATACTTACTTCTCGGCTCTCTTCCTCATCCTCTAGCTCATCCAGAGGCAAAACCAGCGCACAGGTGAAGAGCAGTCAGACTGCGGCGGCGACGACACCATTGGGACAGAGTGGGAGAATCAGCTATGACAACATACCCAAGGGACAGCATCACGGCCGACCACTAGAAGCTGCCGCAATCCTAAATAACCCTCGACTACAACAAGTAACGGGGCTGCATCCACGCAAACTCTCTTGGTACAGCGGCCTTCAGCCATCGAGAGACGAACTAATGCGCCTACAATGGGTTATGAGCTTGCCGGATCCGTATCCCGTCAAGCGACCGAAGGGAAATTTCTAAATGAATCACACCTAAATCGCAACGGGAGAAGAGGAAAGGGAATCAAAATAATCACTACTCAATTTCTTTTTCGTTATGTCCATTCAACTCATCCCTATACGCCAAAACCGCGGTATTAGGTATCCCAACAAGCAGAGCAAATGCAGGTGGTCGAGAGGGGTAGAGAAACAACTATATACAAGAACATGGCAAAACTGGTGTGGTGGGCAGGTTAGGCGTTGGGGAAGATCGAATAATTCTAGGTTTACCGGAGGACGAATTCAAGAGGCTGACGACTTAACCAACCATGGATTTCCCGATCTCGCTCTGCCAATCCTTGGCCCTCTCGAACCCGTTCATGTGGAATTGGTAATCTATCAGCGCCTGCCGCACTTCTTCCGGCGTGTTGAGGACGAATGGTCCATATTGGACAACCTTCTGGTTGAGCACCTGGCCGGCAATGAGCACAAACCGCGCGTTCTCCTTCGCGGTCTCGGGAACCTCGACGACCACTACATCGCCATCCGGCTCGAACACGCAATTGTGATATTGCGCAACAGTCTGTTTGCTGTCGCCGGACCCGAACACGGCCGACCCCTCCAGCTGGTACGCAAAGGCGTTCCAGCCTTTCGGTAGCGGCTGCACTAACTTGCTACCCGGCTTCATCTCCACATCCAGAATCCAAACCGGGGTATACGCTAAGTCCTTGACACTGTCGACGCCGCCCGCCTGCCCTGAAATGACCTTGATATGAACCTTGCCATCGTCTAAGTCGACGCTCGGGATCTCTTGGGCCTTCAAATCGCGGTACCTCGGCTCGCAGGATTTCAGATTGGCGGGTAGATCGACCCATAGTTGCAAACCGACGTTGGCGCTGCCGTCTGGGTTCTGGCGCGGCATCTCGGCGTGCATGATACCGCGACCGGCCGTCATGAATTGAAGGTCGCCAGCCTCGATAGTACCAGCATGGCCTGCGAAATCTTCGTGGTCGACGCCGCCTTTGAGCAAATACGTGATGGTTTCTTGGCCGCGGTGAGGATGGTCGGGGAAACCTGCGCCGGGTTTGATGCTGAAGTGGTCTAGCATTAGGAAGGGCGAGAAGTTGCGCAGTTGTGGTGTACCAATCGAACGCCTTACTCGGGCTCCGGCGCCCTCTGAATTACGTCAGTCTCTTCCCAAGGCAAATATTCTACAATGGCCGTGTCTGCCACGCTTGGGGCACAGCGGGTATATCCAAAATGCTCGGGTTGCTTACCGGCCTGTTCGACGGCTAGAAACACCTTACGGATCGCGCGAGGGACAGACATTTCGGTTGCGACGAGCTTCTCTTTGGGATTATAGAAGGGGGATTCGGACTCGGATTCGGCGGTGTTGGTCGTTGTTACTGAGGTGGTATCGGTCGCAACTTTACTGCCGCTACTCTTACTATTATCGTCGTAGAATCTATTCAAGTTCTCTAGTAGAGTATTGAGAGATGTAGTCGCAAGCTCTACAACTTGTGCGCGGAAGACGATGATGGATAATACTGCTACGAGGAGAGAGATGGAAAGCGATAAGGCTTTCATGGAGGGCAGAGGGAATGGATGCTACGAGGGTATCTTATACTGGATCGAAGAGCAGGACTAAATCAGGTAGGTCGCGAATCAGCGACGAGGGTGGATGCATTATGTAGGCAGGCTAGAAATATCACGAAGGTTCGCCCTGTTTTGTTTTGTTCTTTTTTGGGTTGTGAAGGGTTTGGACCTTGATAAGGACCTCGGAAGACAGCAGGGAAAGGTTGTCAGGAGGGGCAATTAGCGACTTGGGCTAGGGAGTTTGGTCAGCAAGTGAAATTCTGAGCAATTCTGACAAAATTCCCGATGTAGGTACCCACCCAAAGCACCCCCGCCACTCCACTCCAAGCCTTACCAACACTTTACATCAGCATAAATTGTCGATCCACTGGCGTCTATTAACGCAGTAGCGCCCGCGTCTAGGGTGTCGCACTTGACCTTTCTTGACCCTATAGGGCGCTGTTTCCCCCGAGCCGGTTCCTTAGCCCACTGCTGACTGGCCCACTAACTTGGCTGACTGAATTCTTCCAAATCCCCAAATTAATTTTCCTACCTCCGAGCCTCCGCAAGCACCGACACACTTTACTCTTTCGAGAGCCTTGTCCGGCAGAAAGAGACGCGAATGTATGAACAACCCGGCTGATGGTCGCGTATTAAGCGCAGTCCCGTCGTTACTATTATCCTCTGTCATATCTCGATACTGTTACTATGAACCCCAGCTGAACAATTGGACTAATCAGCGAGTCTGAATAGTTTTTGACAATATCGGTCACAATCTTATAAATATTATACTCAGACCGCTAGTTCCTCCTTCTCTCCCATCATTCCCCTCAATGGTGACAATCTGATCTGGTACAGATACACAAAGATTCGCATGTGATTTTTCAACTTCCTCTCCTATAAGCGCGGATGAAACAATTCCTGCACTCGCAGTCCCATCCCGTGCCGTCTTAAGCCTCCTTCGAAGCGGTAGCCCTCCACTGCCGCACCTCGTCCTCGCTAATCTCCCTCAACTTATTAACGCCTGCCGCCTCGCCCGTGATGGTGCCCTTGGCAATCTCGGCAACCCTACCGACTAGGTTCTTGTCCGTGATCGCGTACGTGACGGAGCTGGTCCTGACCTTGAGCACGCCGATGCGCGGGTCGTTCTCAGACCCGTCGTGAATGCCGTCGCCTAGGTCGCCGAGCCATGCCTTGAGTGTCGGGCTGTAGTACTTCTTGACGGCATCCCGGTCCGTCAAGATGCTCACCTCGCCGGCAAACGATGCCCATTGGCCTGAGTTGTCGCAGAATGAAATGTTGGTGTGCTTGTCCGCTTTTAGCTCATCCGTCTTGTGCGATTCCGTGTTCGTAATGAATGTCAAGTCGATATCGCCGCCCTCCTGAGATTGATGATCGTAGTTAGTGACTCAGCTACGGACTGACTCTTCCCAGTGCTAGATTTACGGATAGAGAAAATGGTAGGGTAATGAGACTACTTTTGCTTGCTCACCTTTCCTGCGACAGCCATGCAGCGAGAGACCAGCTTGCCACTCGGACCCCTTGTCGTCATCATGCCAAATTTGCGTGACGATACGAACTTAGACAGGGCCTCAACCTTCTCCTTGAGGGTCACATCCGTGTCGATGTTCTTGCTATAATATGGTCCCGATGGCTTATCGCCGGTGTCCGTATTCGAAAACGATGCCATTGTGTTGTTGAGCGATTAAAAGACGTATATCCAAGTATCTGTTTTAAGAGGTAAATGGCTGCTATTTAGGTGTGTAGGTACTATTCACTGGGTTTCAAGTCTCCTTTCGTTGATGGTCCGGAATACAACTTGAGACGCAGTGAAAGATCTCCAAGCATGGCTTGTCTTGGTCTTATAACAGTCGTGTCAGTCAGCTGCTGCATACAGCAAACTTGGTTCATCACATCTACCAATTAATTGCCCCGCCACCTGGATTGCTTAGCCTGACCTAGGTAGGTTCATATCGAGCCATCATCATAGAGCCGAATGAGAGGGGCTCGTTGGTCGCGGGAGACGCCTCTTTGATATTATGACGTCGTTGACAACCAAACCGCGTCACGATTACGAACTAAAACTATGTCTGAGACTAAGATCATTCCAAATGGATTCATACGTACATAGAGGTTATTATTAAGTTGATTGGTTAGTTTGGATGACATAGTCTTCAATTTTAAATAACATTGGGTGGCATGACATGTGTATCTGTTACTCTCCTGTACCATATGTATGCGTAGACCCAATGGCAATAACCCAATACAAACATATTTCACCGTGGCAGAGTAAAGAGTCTGAGTTAAGCTGTTGGTTTGATTCTCTTTCTATTGTTAAGGTATCAATAGGAGGTAGATGGGAGGTAGGTATATCATCCCACGTAGCGTGCATACATACAAGTAGACCATGTAAGTAGAATTACAGCAGGGGCAAAAATGGACAAAGCAATCTACCTCTGCATGATATTCGTTTCAAAAAAAATACCGCCCTTGATCCGACTCGGCAACTGAGGGGGTTGTCTTATACAAGAATAGAAAATAATAGATAGTGTTGCGTACTAGCATGCGTGTAGACAGAGACAAGTAATTCCTCCAACTCCCTTCAATGTGCCCTCCCATAGGAATGACCTACCTAATCTCCTAACCCAACCTAGCCTTTTAGGGTTCTAACAAGAAAAATACAATTGTTGCTTTTTGGTGCAAAGATCATGGAAAGACCCTGCCCACGTAGTTGAAATTAGATGGGTCATTCGTGTCTAACGAGTACTCCAGGATCTCGTCGTTGGAGATTCCGTAGAACATGGCATCCGGCGACATAGCGATGGCTGTGAAGTTATTCTCGGGGCCTGAGTTGAACTTGAAACTGCTGATGCTGTTCATCTGTCTCCCATCCCAATGGTTGCCTTGAATCTGGCCGCCTTTGAGCAGCGCGATGTATAGCCCCTGGGTCCAATTGGCCCATTTCGTTGCTGCGAACTGCTGGGTTGGCGACGGAAGCGGTATGTCTGATTGGAGCTCGGTCACTAGATGGCGTCAGCTTGTTTAGTCCGTTCCAGACCCTTGGAGGGGCATGAGGCTCATAAGTATGAGCCCGTCAGCATCAGCTTACCTCTTTGATCGGCACCATTCCAAGTGTCATTATAATTCGTTAACCTCATCGATCCCGTCCTGTCTGAATTTACGCGCTCAGAGACAAGTTCTAGGCGATCGAGCCACGGCCCGCGCAATTGAGGGATGATGGCTAAACTGGAATTGGCGGCGACATCTCTGGACTCAACTGCGACCGTTGCGGTAGCCCATGTGCTGCTATTGGCAGTTTTAATTGCTCCTTCTGGACGTTGATATGCTACAACCCAGGTTCCGTTGCAATCGGCACCCCAGCAGCGCTGCCACATTGCAGCCAATTGACCTCCTGGCCACGTCTCGAGAACAGCGCCGTCTAGAGTATCGTTGTCCCAGCTATCCGGCCTGTTCAATGCGTCAAAGGAAGCCATCGATCTTATGATGTTACCAGGGTCTGTGAACCAAACATGTGTTTCGAATGTCGGATTGTGATCCATCGACGCGCTCGCTAGGGGAGTACCCGGCTGTGGATTGAGAGGCATCGTCGTGGCAGCCATCAACTCAGTCAAGTTATTCGTTGTCCACGACTTGCTATCAGAATCCCATCGCCGAGCGATGATGGAATTATACGCATCCTGGAAGAAGACAGTCCTGTGGACCACGCCACTGGGATCCGTCCAATTGGAGGCGGTTACTTTCGAATTATCGAGGATGAGCTTCTCGGTAGAATTCGTCGATGCTGGGTCCTTTGGATTTCCAGAGCTCGACCCTGATGATCCCGACTGATCTGCTGCCTTCGATCCGTTACTGTTCTTGCTCGCCAAGCCACCTGCCAGCCCTGCTACAAGTGCGATTACAACAATTCCTACTCCTAATAATATGAAAAACGTCTTTTTCGGAAGACCACATATTGTCGCTGCTGGAGCCGCTTTCTCATCTGGGGGAGGATATTGGCTACCATGTTCGGTCGTAGTTAATGGGCTGGGTCCATATGCATTGGACTCCACCGGACTACCAGCACTTGTGGGATATGTGCTATTAGGATACGTGCTGCTGGGGTATGCGCTGTTAGGATATGCGCTATTCGGATAGGCCGTCACGTCTCCGTAACCCGGGCCGTTTGGGTAACCTGCGCCATTGGGATATGCCGCAGCGTTCTGGTAAGCAACACCATTCGGGTCCTTATACACTCCTGGTATGACACCGGCTCCAGCATATACATTTTGTGGTGGATTTACCACTTCTTTCGCCGACTCGGGGCTGTAGAATGATTGTGTGCCCCCCGCGGCGGCTTGTTCTACTGGGACGGCTTGTGGTATGCTGTGATCCGGGTATTGTAACACCTCTTTTTGGAATGTCTCGGGATCTCGCTCAGAGACTTCGAGTGTGCTATACGGCGGATGTTGCGGTGATTGCGCCATGTCGTTTTTGTCTTTCGAACGGCTGATGCCGTTTGAAGTCGGCACGAATTGCTCAGCTCAAGACGGTTGTACTTGGTGATATCCTGGGGAGGAGCATGGTTTTCTGGTTGGAAACAAATCGAAATCGATTTTTGACGACACAGCTGACGCCGTGGCAAGGACGAAACGGGGATTCTCTTTTCAACAATGTCTCCTATGTGTCCGGGGGCCCGACCATGGCTGCTTTATGAGAATCCTTCTGTACCTGATGTATTGCCGCAATCCGACCTTGCCTCGTCCCATGTACTTTCTTGACTAGCATATTATACAGGCTGAACGGGCTCAGGGTAGTTACACGCTTATTCTCAATGCGACCATATGCAGGGAGTATAGAATCCTTCTGGGTCTCCCCTCTGCGTCCTCCTATCCTAAGCGACCAATCCATTTCCAAAAACCTGCAGGGTGCGCAGGGTGTCTCAAGAACGTGCGGACCCGGACTTCGCGAATATCTCCACCGATACTTCACATAGTAGAAGCGGGCAAAATACTTTCATAGGCTCTCTCCCATTATTGCGCGAACAGGTATAGAGTTGTCTAGGTAGGTACCTACGTACAAGACATAACGCTACAGTGTGATGAATAGTTCCATGGACCCTAACCGCTATTCCCCCAGAAGGATTCAATTAGTCCAGATATCTGACCAATAGGTGGCTGAGTTCGATGCTGGGTTCATCAGCTAGACCCCTAACCTGGACTTACAGCCCTAGGCTAACCACCCCCAATGCCTAATAAACTGGGTACGCTCACTGAGAAGCTTGACCCATTTTCAGACTTCAAAGGTTCAAATTTCCCTTCCCGGCATGATCGACACACTTTTCCCGTAATACGGAAGTGTAACGAGATACGCTTTTTTAATAATAAGTACTTACATACCTTACACTGCTCGCATAGCGATACTACACAACATCTAATTTATTGAATGAGGGGAGAAGCAAGCCTATATCAAAGAGACCAATCTATGTCATCTTCCGTTGTAGATACCTAGAGTCAGTTCATAGACGAAAGTGTGACTATAAATTTAGTTCGATAGATGTGATCTATCAGGTTTCTTTACTTAGTCACCGCCACCGCTTCCTATTCTGTCCCTGACGTCAAATCAAATCGGGCGTTTGGTCAATCTTGTCAACTATTAGGATTGCCTCTTTCGTTAGTGAGCGGCGTAGCCAGATCCCTCGCGCGAGACCCTTGGAGGACAACGTGAGCGATTGGAAAATGTTTGTCGTCTTCGATTGATCGACTGACGACAATCTCCTTCTCGATGTGGTAAAGTAAACTCTCCAAGTTCCCCTTCTATCCCAAGTCCTGCACGTGTTCTGAATCGATCTAGCCGTTATATCTTACAGTTATACAGCATCATAACCGTTCCTGAATTATACAGGGGGTTCCATGTGAGGGTCGTGTGCAACTCCCAGCGCTACTTTCGATACCCCCACCTGAAAAAGATCACTGCATTCATTCTGCCTATCTGCGGTGATTCGCTCCATAGAACAAGCGCCCAAGTGGTACATCTCGTTGGACCAAGAGCCGCGCTGATATTACTTTGGAAGCACAATGAAGAACGGGTAGACTAACAAATCGGCAATTCACTGGTATCAATCTACCTGTCCTGGTCAACTCCATGTGGGAGATGCTGTAAAAAAACGACGCTAGGTATCTATTATGTCGTCATAGGATGTGCCTCTGTTTAAAGAATTGTGATAAAACACCCAGAATCCAAGTTAAGGTGCGTACAGTTCAGAGAGAGCCAAAGTTGCTGCCCTGGTTTGACTTCAAAAAATCCCTTCACCCCTATCATCTATGGGTATGATATTTTTTATTAAGCTTGATATCCCGTCACTGCACGTGGGGAAGATTCTGTATCAAGATGGTAGCATGGCAGGTATGATGCTTCTCGTCTTTAACGTTGCGATTTATCTCTCCCACAAAGCCCCTTGAAACCACACGTGGCGGGTGTTTTCGGTCCCGAGTCCCGGCCACTCACTGCAACGACGAGCGATATCTCCTACTTGACCATCGGCCAACGCAGGAAGACCTTGCCGATCGAACGGCAGTTGGAACAGCAATCGTTTACTATTACTGTATCAATAAACCAGCTTATATACCGCATACGCAGACAAGATGACTTCTCAACAGGCCGATGAAAAATAATGCAATGTGCTGTACTGGCTGACACACCACCAATATGATTCGCTCTTTAAGGACTGTATAAGAAAATGCCTAAACTCCGAAAGAAGCTAACACAGTGGGTAAGGTCTCATAAAAGACTTTCTGACTAAGGAACTTGCCGGGAGGAATAACGTTGATAAAAGTGTGAAACACGGCCCCCCGCGGCGTGGGACCCCCAAGGCAGATTACATGCATGTGAGAGACGTATCATCAGTCCTTCTTTCTATTCAGCCTTGGGGGCTACTATGAGGTCCCGAGTTCGCGGGGCTTGTTATTCGATACTAGTTAACCTATAAACATATGGTCAAACCGACGGCGGCGGCCGCTTAGGTCTAGTCATCCGATTTCCTCGGAACCTATCCATAAGCGCCTCGCTGTTTTCAATTGAGGTCTGAGGCACAGTTTTAGTCTAGGCTATGACCTCTACTAAAGACGCATACTATCAAACTCAGGCGACAAATATCCTCAAAAAGATAAGCCTAGCTACCTATCTTACTCCTTTGAAGGGGCCAACAGGAAGTGGGTAGAAGGCTAAGACAGTGAGACTGTCGTCCAAGCCACGAAAGAAGAAAACAAAATCGTCAACAAATTTGACGACCTAAGGTAGTTACCAACGAAGAGCGCTCGACGGCGGCTACCTTCGATAAGAGACTTCCGTTTAAAATAACGTTTGAGGATTAGCAATGGCCATTGCTTACCTACATTATCACTGTAACAATCAATGTAATGTCTCAAGCTCAATTTAAGCCATACAGAGTTAGGGTTCAGCCGTTGAAGTCAACAGCCTGCTTATCAGCGTCTCAGCCCAACAAATCTTAAAATCATCAAGTGATTGATTGTTTCAAGGTGGTGGGTGTTTGGCAATTGATCACTCTAAGTAAAGGTAATATGAAGCCGTCATGGGTATAAGAGCCTCGGGTGTGTACTGGTCCATCGACCTCTCTGCCTGGCACACCTCTGTTACACGGTAACGATGTCAGTTCCTGATTCAGAATCAACACCAGCTCTTGAAGTATTATTCGTACGCTGTACCTGCCAGGAGGTATACCCAGCTCATCATCGGTGCACCGGCCCTATATTTCATCGCGATTCATTCGACATATATCGAGAGAACCGTTCCCGCAAGGCGAAGAGGAAGGGCAGGAAGAAGAATGTAGAGGAAGACACGGAAGAGGAAGAAGGGGACGAAAAACCCTCTTCGATGATTCAGTTCGTTGCCAAAATCCGCCAGGCCTGGTCGACATTACCATGGTCCGCTGCTGCGAGAGGACGGGAAAGAAAGCCATCGGGGTTTTCTTCAACTGACGAAGATCCAGACAAAGACATACCCGCTATTTGGGATGACAAGTTGGATTCAATGTCGCTCGCATCTAGACATGCCCACTTTGCCGACGAAGACCCGCGCTCGGCATCAACGTGCCGGAACATGTAGGATCCAATGTGGCGGACATATTCGCCATCGGAGAGCGACGAACAGAGAGCTAAATGACGCCTCCTAGCGGCATCGCGAAACAATGCGATATTTTACCAACTGATCGCCATATCGCGTCTAGGTACACTCCTTTGAAAGTCCGCGACTCCCCAACAAATCGACGAAGGCTGGCTGGCTACCTTCATTGTGTATGGAAATCGCACGAGGTTGATGTTCACTCATTACATCAAAGTGGAAGACAGGTATAGGGCTGGTTCATTGGAAGGTTTATGAGAACTCGGTACAGTCGTTGGCAACTTGTATACAATGGCTCACCACAGAGCATAACTATCGTTATCATCACACAAATCAGCAAGCGAGAATTCGGCGGCCTTACTGCATTACATGCTATTCTCCTTACGATGGACTGTTAGTCTCACAATCATATCAGTAGAAATACAACTCACTTAGTGAACTCTCTTACTATCCCAATTACTTTATCTCCTCCTAGGATATGTACTTACTTGGCACATGAAATTCGGCGTTTCTACTTTCATATTGCTGGCGCGATATGAGATTCTAGATACTAGCATGAATGATGTCTTTGGCACAGCTTACGAACCGGGCTCGCGAACAGACTTCAATTTACGGTCCCAGTTTAAACCTAAGTCATAATGTCTCATTCCGTAATGCCGCACTCATTCACATGTCTCATACGCCTCATCCAATCCGCCCATCGGCAGCGCCCTGGCATATATTGACGATGAAAAAAGGAGGGGACCAATTATGCTATGCCATCCCAACACACAACGCACTCCGCCAACGCGAACCCCACTAAAATTGACCGGTTCATCTTAGTCGGACCGCCTGCTGTCTGCACGAATAAATGCTGCGCCTCGCGACGGCATTGGTGCCTCCCAATCTAAGTGCTGACGAACGCCCCAAACGAGAGGCCCTCGTTCTTTGAGGTTGGGAGGCGGACAGTCCACTTTCCCGCCTTTTCTCGCATTGAACACATGGCGGACTGCATGAAGTGTATAAAGCTGCAGATAGGGCAATTGCGCATTTCAGGTCCACGTTGGGTTCCGCATTCTCAGTTCATACCTAGGTATATATAGGAATTGTCCGGACGCTAATGGTATCTCTTACTTAACTCTGCATTGTATTATTGCATGTATACTTATTACCTAGATTATATTATATCACACCTATTAGATCTTAGAAAGTCTCGACCAGTCGAGTGTCATCCCTTCTAGAACCGGCGATTATTCCTAAATAAGACTACCACCGAATCCCGATCAGATTAACTACAGCCTAGAAAATCTCAGTTTAGTTCGGAGCTGAGAGCCCGAGGCGAATCCCGAATCCTATCCGTAACCACCACCTTCACCATGAAGCACAAACTCGCAGCATCAACAAGCTTCGAGTTCCTCAAATACGGCCTCTCGGAGCCTCCCCCCGAGTCCGACTGCTTGTCCGTCAAAACGGACGCCTTCTGGAGCTACTGCGGGCCGCTCCTCTGCACAGCAGACGACATCCCGTCCAGCCTGCACGACTGGACCCAAGCCGCCCTCTCCAGCTCTCTTCTCCCGCTCTTACTCCCGTTCCTAACCTTCATCAACGACTTCGTCAAGGCCAACGGCCTGGACCACTACTGGCTTACCATCCGCGCCACGAAAGCAACAACAGAGTACGACCGGCCGCGCTGGCACACCGACGACCTGTTCTTCAGCCGCGGCGGCAGCGGCCTAAGAGAACCGTCCCCGCCACATAAGGGGAAAGCGAAAACAAAGCCGAAATTAGATCTGCAGACAGACTGGAAGCTGTGCGCGACGCTCCTAGGTCCCGCAACCATGTTCATCCCCCCGGAGCACCAGGCCACAGCGCGCACGACATCGCGGGCCACCAAGCGCGCACTAACCACGGAGCACACCTGCACCTCTCTCCGGTGCCCGGGGTGCGCGGCAACAGCCGACGCAGTGCGGGACCAACTCACGACCAAACTCGCGCCATTGGGCTTAGTCCAAGCCAGCCCGGGCGAGTGCAGCGTTTTCCGGATCGGGGAGGAGAAGGGAGCGGTGCACTCGGAGCCGTGTATGAGCCGGGGAGACCGGATATTCGTCAATGTCGTGCCGGGGAGGAGGGACGAGCTGGCGGACCTCGTGGCGAAGTGGGGGATGAGTTTTCCGCGGTCGTGGTGGATTGCGCCGAATGTGCTGCGAGGGCATGAGTTGACGTGAGGGACGAGCTGCTCATTAAGAAAGAGGAAGGGGGGGGGGGGGTTGGGTTGAGGAGGTAGGAGATGATGTGGCAGCGTTTGTGTTGGAGTAAATACCCACTGAGTCGAAGTTTAGCTGAGTCATAAAATACCTTGAGTGAAAAGAGCGCCCTTGTAAGTGTCCCTCGCTTCTTAAAGACTGGGCTCTCATCCTATGAGCTTAATTGCTAGCACCGTATCCTATTATCTTCACAGCAAGAAGGATGCCGCGGATGATTTTAGCGTCCTGCGTGCCTTGGGTGGGTAGCCTAACGTACTTCACTCACTGACACAAGATGCGCCATCGTCTAACGTCCCTAAAAGAACAAAGAATTATAGGAAAGGAAATAACAAGATAGAAGACATACGTACCTAAGGTACATAGTCTTTATGGAGTATTTGCACATGCTATCTCGAACCAGTTATGAATGAGGTATTCTTAAGTCACATTACTACCTGTAGCAAGATTTATATCCAATTATTTTCCCTCATTTCCTCCTGTATTTTTCGATCTCTCTCCAACTCCATCTTCCTCTTCATTTCCCGGTTTTGGTTGACCAAGAAGCCCAGCAAATTCATAATTCTCTTGCAACGGTCAACCTGGACTTCTCTAGGAAGCCGCACGGCACGGGGGTTCAAAGAAATATCATACAGCTCGCCTTCTTCGCTCTTCAGGTACGTCATAATCCGCAGCGCGAAGATTGATGCATGAGGCAATAGCTCATACGGTTTATTCACGCAGTCCTCCGCTACTATTTCCTCCAGCACCTTGCCCGCTACACCCCCCGGTCGGGACATCCTCTTGTCTAGCAAGTATCCGTCAACTTCTTTGCACTCTGGTAACTGTTTCTCAGTTGAACCTGCTGAGAGGCATCTGTTCATGTATTTTCGGAAGGCTTCTTTAACTGGATGGGTTTTGATTAGCGCTTCCGCTTTGCTCTTGTTTTCTAGTCTGAGAACAGCTTGCAGCTGGTCTATCGTTTTGGGAGCTCCAGCTGGTGCCGACATCTTGGGTGTTTTCTTAGGTTTAGTTCGGATGCTGATTGCTAATAAGTTGCCAAATTGACTTGGAAGTGCCAATTCCAAGCCACGGGCCGTGCAGCTAAGGCTTTACATACCCAAGTCAACAACCCATTGGTGTTCCCACATGTGCATTGTTAGTCATGGGTTTTGTTGTTGTCAGACTAAGACATATCTTAGAACTGAACAAAGTTGGAGTGACAAAGAGGTTGTCGCTCTTCAAGAGATACGTCTGAATTGTCGGCTGAACTGAGGGACTTGTGAAAGTGATTTCAGATGCTGGAACATATCGCTTTCGACTGCGTTATATGATAGGGCGGACTCTACCTGGTTAGAGGGACGATTTTCTATACAAGTCTGTCTCCTCCTCGCCTCCCGGGATGCTTGCTAATAGTTTAAGGTGTTCCATTGAACTTCATTGAACTCCTAGTCAATTAGGTATGCGGTTGGGTGGAAACTCGTTGGAACAAGTTTATCCATTCATCATCCATCGGACGCTGTTGAGAAAACGGGGTCGAGTCAAGAGAAAGATCGCTCCTAGATGTCGAGTCATCACCGCTGTAAAAACCGTTCAACGTGCACGGGAAGTTCAAGTCTAGAAGGAGAGGATCTGTAGCGCATTAGCGAGTTCCATCATTATATTTGATGATGCATAAGCTGCGCTCACATGGAGCAACGTACCTTGAAAAGCGAACATGGGGCTGAGTTCGTCCTCTGCTCCAGCAGGACTGGCGATCGGGGTACCTGCGATCTTGAGTACCAGATGTATGGTATCTATAGCTTTGCGAGCATGCCTAGATGTGCTCCTAAACCTCTGCCAGCATTCGGAGGACTTTGTTAAGAGTTGACTGATTTCCTCAGTGTTTGTCCCCTCGACGGCGCTTTGAGGAATGTCTAGGACTTGTTTCAAATAAGCGCACAAAATGCCGGTCGCTAACAAAAATTCATTGTTCATAACGGACGAAAGCTTCCAACGTGCGTCGTATAATAGGCCGTCCGGGTTGACCCTTTATATCAATACATATCGTGTCAGTATTTTACCCTTTTCTACTATACATTGCTGTCCCAAATTCAGCAATGCAGGGACGAATGTGTTTCACTCACTGCCATAACATTAGCTAAGACATCATAAAAACTAGGTGATCGTTCAAGAAGCCGGATGTCAAAACTGTGACGCGGCATATCTTCATACGTACCAAGTCATAAACTAGATGTTGATGCTCAATGATTTTCAAGGCTGATTTCACGCAGACGCTTCGCGAGTGACTGTAGCGCTTATGTTGAGTAGGCGCCATGAAATAATTTTTATGTAGCACCATGTGCAGCCGCAGAAAACATATTTCTAACCAGATTCTCTGCATGATTAGCTGTGGAGGGTCCGCGAGCGATTGCGCTATAGGTTGCATCCTTAGAGTCTGTGGAAGACTGCGCTGGTGATCGTGTAACCTTTGTTCCACTGCCAAGATTTCCTCGTATTTATGAAGCCTAGTGTCGGTGGCCATGTCGCGAACGTGTTCCCAGAGGCGTGCGACACGGCTTCTAGTAATGATATACAGAACAGGAGTAAGCTCAGTATCCGGCCGTGATGGTGGAAGCTCTGTTGTGTCTTCGTCAAAGTCGGAATCTAAGAGGTTATGTGGTGGCTCTGTGTCTATTTGATGATCCTTTAGCATGCTTGGCAAGCCCATCTGCGAAGCAAATATGAGATTTGCCTGATATATCGCAGCCCACGTTCGTCTTCTCATCTCACCCTCGAACGGCGAGATAACGGAGAAGTTCTTGGGGTCTCTATGATAGCCCATCCTCATAGCAATATTTAGAATCATACTCAATAGGAGGTGGGTACCAAATTCTGAATCCTCGTGGAGCAAGTGCTCTATAGCAATGTAGAGGATGAAGGCCTCCAGGACATGTGGCCCGCCCCTAGTGTACTTGCCCAGTGTCAGACACTGAACGACCTTCTCCCGATACACTCTCACGAGGACAGCGCTCTCCAGATCTGAAGGTTGAGCGCTCATTTCATCATGACCCCCATGTGGTAGTGAGAGCAAGGTTGAAAGGGACATGATAGCGTACAAGAGGCCTACCCATATGATCGGGGTTTCGAAAGGATCTTCCCAAAATTTTTCGTACTTATAAATATTGTTAGAATCCAAGAAGGTAGATATTTATATAAAATAGGCAATAAGCTTGCTTACTTGTCGAATGAACTGCGCACTATGTAGAAGTGCTGAGTAGCAATATTAGCCTGACATGTCACTCTACTCGAGGCAAGTAGGTAAAAGCGAACCGGGGTGCAAGTCGATGGTGTTGAAAAACTTGGATACCAGTCGATCAACTACGGGTCGCGCTGGGAGCGTGCTCAGGATTTCCCCCTTGCTGGCCTGAGAGAAATGGCCGTACAGCAATAGCGGGCTGGGGCCATAATCCGGAGCGATCTGGGGGGCAATGGAAGGTTGAAAGATTGGAGCCGCTTCTATGGTATCTTCGAGGCAATCCTTTAGCTCAGAGATGCCATCCAAGAGGGCTGTCCAATGTGCACCGTCGACATAACTAACTCCAGCTGAAGTACTCCTCAGTGTGCCACAGTCGGACGGCTCTGCCGATCCGCCTGCTCCCACACCCGGGTCAGGTGACTCCTCATCGGTGCGAGATACGGAAGTATTACCAGACGTTTGGTTAGTTAGATCCGACGGGTTCTTTGACGCAGCCCGTTGCATAAGAACATGTACAAGATTCTCAAGTTCACGGATGCGGTTTTGCACAGTAGTATGAGGTTCCCGATCTGAAGGACGTGATGTTGCATCTGGATATATGCAGGCCATGGTAAGCCCGCGTAAGGAACAGGTCCTACATGGCTGTTGGCGATCACATTTGACTCTGTTGAAGTGAGCAGAGGGTCTCACCGGATGCATTAGAAAGGACGGGAAAATGGCCACTTACTTGCGTCTCCTACATGGGTTGCATGAGAGCTGTGGCTTGTCTCGGCGCCGGTTCGGGGGAGGTAGGGGACGCTGTCTCGTCGGAGGAGTAACCGGCATATCGTCGCCTAGCGTCATTGGGTACCGAGTGTAGTTGGCCGATCTAACATCTGCCCAGACGTGTAGAAAAGGAAATATCTGATTGATTGATTAACTTAGATGGGCAATTGTGAACCGATCGAAACAAACCACTATGAATTATTTAGAGATTACGCCCGACCCTCCGACCCTCCGATCCTCCGTCTCCAAAAGATCTATGGTTCCACTTCTTTAGGCACCAAGCGGCATTAAATAAAGGCTAATAAGAATCCCCCCAGTTCCTTCTCATCCCCCTACCATCGATGGAAACCAATACTTTCAGTTCATACATGTATCCATTGGATAGCTCTATGAATTTGCTAAGGAAGGTACAGTTAGAATGTATCGAGAGCATCATCCGTAAATCGTAGTCACGTGTATGTATATTTTGGACTTACATGTACCTCCCGTCAGCTACAATACATACCTACCTCACTCATATCAAATCATTCTCCAAGCAAGATGATGTCATCTCAGGCTCAGCCACCTATCAACCCGCGAAATTTGTCATGAAGCACTGCCCGCGCCCAGAGTCCCGCTTCCGGCTGCAGCCGGATCGCGTGATTTATTACCTTAAAAGGTCGTTGCGACTCGATCCGTCGGAGATCCATAGCGTTTGCTAGGAATAATTGTGATTGCTGCCAGATGGAGACTTCACTAGAAGGCGATGGTCCTCCTCCATACGTCCCGACTAACGATGCAGAGGAGATAGTCCAACCTGTTATTCTCATATTGGATGGCCACTTCATCCGCACTCATACGGCTGACGGCACACCGCTATATCAGCTGTCTCGGGATATCCAGGCATCTTCAACGAGTGAAGCCCTGCTTTCTCAGGTGTCACTCGAACGCCTTATTCAAAATGTGCGAGTAAGCGCCAGCGGCATGCAGAGGATGTCGCACCGCAGCAGACACATCTTCGAGCTGAAACACCTGCCGCCAGTGATATCAACGGGATATCCCTATTGCCTGGATGCAATGTCGCGACACTCTATCGGAAATCTTGCCCTGAAGAGCGCTTCTTTCCCGCGGTCGGGTTTCAAAATCGTAAAGATACAACCCGAGAAGCAGGACGGATTCCCTAAGGGCTACCGAGCTCGGAGGGAATCGCTGAAACAGGGCGAAATGTTATTTGATGTGGTCAAGAAGGGCGGTCACTACGAGTGGATGCACCCCGATGGGAACCGTATCGCGGTGGACGACATGATGGATGACCAGCATAGACTGGTCGTGACGGCGCCACTGACGAGAAAGACGATGGATGCTATAATAGGTGGTTGGTGCCTGAGGATTTGGCGTGATAGCATTAAATCGAAGAACGAGCCTCGGAAAGCACGTACGTGATTCCAACGCCGTCGAGCTCTTTAGCATATGCTAATTATCCGAAGTCATGAAGACGGAAGTGCGTAGCTCACGTGAAGTTCTTCCAAGATGGTGGTGATAGGGTGGAGAAGTTCAACGACACTGGGAGCAATAAGAGTTAATTCTCATGCCTTTACTGAATTAGCAACCCATTAAGCTCATTTGCGGAACGGTTAGCCGCTGATAGTCCTAAAACTCTTCAAACAAGATCGAAGCGTCCCTCGAAGCCACTCCGAAATATGAGAGGTCTTGGCACGAGCAAGAGAATCTAGCGACAATGCACAATTTACAGATAATATGTATGTTTTAACGATGTTTACGTGTTTCGTTTCACAGCTTATTTGAAATGGTTGGCTGAGGATAGGATACTTGGATGAGAAGTCCCACCAGTGGTTGAGCCAAAAATAGTCAGAGACGCACACACGATACCATCTAAATCTTATGCTAAGCTTCAAAATTGCTAGTTTGAGTTGATGAAACAGTAATTTTCTCGATTTCAACGAATTAGATGTCGCTGTGAGAGAACTTGGCGCCAAGGCGATCAACGTCGGCGGTTGATGTTTGAAACATGTCATCGTCAGTGCTTGCACGTCGCAAGTTTCAAGTATCCTGGGCAGCCGATCTGAGGATGGAGTATGGGGAAACTCATGGGTCGTCTTAAAATCGTTGAAATATTCAGATGACATTTTCTTGAAATCCTCACCTGCAATTGCTTTAGGCAACTTGGCACGTGTGGTTTTTTCCAGGTCACTTCACTTCGAGTATCGGGCTGCGCCCTCACTGTTCGCTATCTACGGCAGGTCCTGATTTGATGAGAATTACTTTCATCGCGGTTGACTTTCGCTCGTCCCTTTTGTTCACCAATTTTCAGGAAGCCTAGATTTCAAGGTTCTAATAGTGTTGCGTACCCGTCATGAGGTGAGTGGTCAAGGCCCCTGTTCTCATATTCAATGGAATTCTAACTGAAGTGAAGGAGCTCAATCTATCGGAGGCGTGCTCGCGCAAATGACCTAAGAGTCTTTATTCGCGGCGATGTTCCGAAGACCGGTTCAGATCCTGAGCTGTCTGATTCCGAAGATGAAGGAGAACCAGATTCGCCCTCGCCGAAATCACCTAAATTCCCACCTTCTCCGGCTGGGAGTCGCACGCAGCAACCAGGAGAGATCTCATCATCAACTAGCAGCACAGCCTCTTCGCAAACGATAACACCAACTCCGAGTACTAGCGCATCAGCTACTCTAGATGCTGGTGTGTCTGTTTCTCCAAGCTCCACTGCATTGGATACTCCTAGTTCCAGTGTATTAGTTACTCCAAGTACTAGTAGTTCAAACACTCAGACCAACTCGCTCAGCGCAAGTGTCACACAGACTGCGCTATCACAGAACAGCGACACTATTCAAGCACAGGCAAGTCAAGCAGGCGGTGCTAAGCCTGTCGTGAGCAAGGGCGGGACCATAGCGCTTGGTACAGTCGGTAAGACTACCCAGCCCAGAGCTATGCTATGAAATGGTATTAGGACTGATCATTGCTTTGCCCACAATAGGAGGTCTTGTGTTACTGGCAGCGATAATATTCATCGTATGGAAGTGCCGACGACGACGGAACCGCACGGGCGGGGCCCCATCTAAATTCACGCTGTTCTCTGGCTTCAGAAGAATGGAAGATCCCCCGCCCCCTGGTGTAACGAATCGTGGACTAGCACCAAAGACGAATTCGAAGATCATGGATGACCTCATGGCGGCAGCGTACGCTGCTGAGGATGGTAACGCTTCACAGTACGGTGCATATGTAGATGAAAAGCGGGAAACCAATGTATCTGTATATGCTCCAGACCCAGGCCAGCCCGCGCCGATGAGACATCCAAGTTGGCCAGATACGCAAAGTCCGACGAACAGGAATACGAACGAAGGCAAAAACTCACTTTACGTAAACCAACTCCTGACTGGATTCTACAAGGGCCCAAGGGCAGATGGGCTCACTGCCCCTGCTAATGCGAGAATGCCTCCACCGCCAGCACCGTCGGTAGCTGGGCAGACCGAGGCCACAGATACTACTGAAAGCACATGGAGGACGTGGGGTTGGTCGCAAGAGAAGAAGCCTAAAGAGAGTTGGGTCGATAAGTGTATTCGTCTAGGAGGATTGAAATGATCGCAGCCCGTTTCGACAATTTCATGAAGCAGATTAGGACCTTAGATCGAGCTACAATGAATAAGAATCTTGCAAGATCCGCATATCATATCAATGGGAGTCTCTGAATTTAGTGAGACGCTACCGCATCAGAAAGAATGGTAAATTACCGGCCAATAGGCGGGACCCCCCTTTTCGCGTTTACGCGTCTCGACGTAAGGGGTATATGGCAAAATAACATTAGGGGTACCTTAACACGGGGACGCCCGTGGCCGAGAGGGGTTACCTCTGTTTCCAGTTGGTTTACCGCAGCTTCGATACACACACGCAAATTTCTCTAAGACGACGGAATCAAACATCAAAACAACTCGTCCAAATGTGCTCCAACTTGTCCGAACTCCTGCAGGACCAATTGTCACCTGGCGCACCTAGGATGAGGGAAGAGAATGCGTTGTTCCGCGGGGGACTACAAGCTATCTGGCTAGGCTCAGGGTATACATACAGAATGCCTCTTTGTCCATTATGTCTTAGGTAGCACCTAAAGGTAAAACGTCTGACACCAATATCAGCGTCTTCAACGACCAACGATGTTAGCCTCCGCCACCCCATTTGTCACAATTAGATGTTTATCAAGCCAACCACAACCGGGTGCAAACAACAGAGTAAGGGGGGGGCCAGCGCTGTGTTCATCCCAGTGGATGAGGGCTGTCTCGATGGGTGCTCTGAGCTCTGTCTGAGGTAACATGTATACGCGGACTCCATCCCCTGCCGGGTTATAAATGACGTTGTGTAGTGAGTCAAGGACTATGTCCTGGTGGAGATAGAACTCGCGCTTGCAGTCGACGGTATGCTTCATAATCTCGACGGGAATCACGACCTCAAAAGGGTTCCGAATCCGAGTCCTCGCCGCCGGAATCTATAACGGCAGCCCCGTGGTTCTCCATGGCCGCTCGCCTAGCCGCATGTACATCGCCAGCATGGCCGTAAAAGCGTCTCTGATCGCGAACAATATTCCACCCGCAATTGCAGGTCCCCCACATGCGATTACACGTAAAGCAGAACTGGGCACCGCATAGACACCTAAGAAGACATCAGAATCGTGACTCAAGTTCAAGGGTTAAACGGGAGTACCCACGTGACGTGATAACATCCGCCCTGTCGCTCAATCATGGCCTGGCAGCTTGGGCACCGGCGCCATCCATTCTCTCGAGCAACTTCTAATAATCTCTGGAGACCTTGGTCGCGAGGACAGTTGTCTCCGACGTGTGCTGGGCCCTTGCAGATGGTACATGTCCGACTTTGGCATACATAGCAAATGCCAACGTTGTCGACGCAGTTAGTGGGAAGGATGAAAGCCGAGCAGTCCGGGCGATGACAGTAAGTTCTCTGGAGAGTTGCGAACTCAACAGCCTTGGCTCGGTACAGGCGAACTAGATCTTCACCGAGAAACTGCAGGTTTTCTTCAAGCTGGATCTGTAGTTGGCAGCAGCGTGGAGGGAAGAGTGCTTCATTTGCCACTGCATTCATGAAGAACTGGCGGATGCATTGCTGGCAGTACTGGTGTCCACATGGTACTGTCACAAGATCGCCGACATACTTCATTTCTGTGCAGCATGCGCAGGCTTGGGCTTCAAGTTCAGGCTGGTTCATTTCCTCTGGGCCGTTTGTCGAAGCGATCCGTTCCGTTGGGTGGAACCGCTGTACGCGATTCCACAGATTCTCAAGATTGTCTCTTGAGCGCTCTCCGGTTTCATCCTCTCGCGATGACATCTTGTAGAGGTGTTTGCCGGACGTGTATGGGTGAACGGTGCCCTGGAAAGAAGCCGAAGATGATGATCAAGACGATGTTTAAATTCGTCTCAGGCCTCTTTCATCTCGAGTATTCAGTTAGAAGTCTTTGACCGGGCTTCTGAAAGGTATGAAATATGTCGAAACAGGCTCTCCTGGTTTCGACACTGGAAGAAATATTTTGGTGGGAGGAAGGGCATGTCGACACATTTAGCTTTGGAGTGAAGGCGTCCCAGCGTCTTGCTACGCACAGAATTTCGGATGAACTCTGCTTCAGCCTCTATGGATCTCGTGTACGTGCGTGCGGTGCATGAGTACCGTAGCGGCAAAAGGTAGGAATGAGAAACGGTTGAATCTTTGCACAACGATTGATTTCGCTTATAATGATTATCCCTACGGGAATGGGCTTTCCTAGGAAAACGGTTTCTCGCAATTAACGCTATTGCTACCCCTTTATTGCCGTTGCTGCTGCTGTTATTGTTATTACTGTACGCGTATGCGTACCTGTGTAACTATCGACCTAGGTATCATATAGGATAGCCCTTTCCTTCTAACCCACCTCTTCTATCCTTTCCTTCTATTACTTCTTAAAGTCTTTAGATCTTCAAATCTTCTAAGTCTTTAGAAAGGTAGGTACCTATGTGTTTTATCAAGCGCGGCTGGTTTTCCGAAGAAGAAAAGGGGCGCTGGGGAAAGAGTGATGACGGTCCAGCCTATGTTAGAATATACCTAGGTGCGCCCTCTCTCTTACACAGGTGACTTATTCAGGGATATGAACCCATTGATGCGTCTCTCTGATGACTGTATGTAAAGCACAGTAGTATATTCCATATAGCTTTCTCCAGCATTTTCGCGTTCGAACCCTATGATTGTGGACGCTGACGTATACATTTCTCTACCTGTGTGCTCGAATCTTCGCAATGGGCGCCTCTACCTAATCGAAACTTAAAAAATTTCGGGATAGGAAGGCGAGAGAAGAGGAAAAAAATGTGAAACGTCGCTGATTTAACTTTGGTGGCTTACAGCCCAAATTCAACGTCTTTGGATAGGGCTTCTCCTTAATATCTAGCAAGCGATAGGCTCGCTTCAACTATAGGTGGACTTCGAAAGGCTTCGGTCCTCGAGCCCCCTATGGCTGAACTTAATCGTCGCCTTAAATCAATAGGCGCATTTCACCAACCATCTCGTATCTAATAAAGCTGAGGCTCTTTTAATCTTACGTGCGAATCCATGGATATCGATGAAGAGTGATTCAATTCTACCTAGATCATATCGATATGTTAAGAGGTCACCCTAGTTGCTACCTATAAGCAGAGAGCGGCTCACTTGCCGGTAACCTATTCCAAAGGAAAATAAAAGCAGAGGTAAATGACAATTCTAACGTATGGAATGTATTACTCTAAAGCATCTCTGCGAACCAGCTCCTAGTATAGTTTGAACAAGCATTGAGATGTTGTGCAAGGTAGATACCCGTTAGAGACGTAGCTGTACAAGATACTCTACGCAGATATAATTTACTTATATTCTTTAAATGGAGGTTCTACGCGTTCGCCTATACCCTTGTTCTCTACTTTAACCCTTTGCTTAATTTAATTATATAAGAACCCTACGTACATACATGTATCTGAGTGACGTCCAATTGCTACGTATCTAAGGTAGGTACCTGCATATCAAGCAGATAAACACAGAGAAGTGAAAACGAAACTCGGTCGAGTAATAGGTTCCTACCTTACGAAGTTGTCTTTGCCTCATGTTAATACATACATATTAATAGGATATGGAGCTGTTCCTCCGCTGATATAGGTAACTACGTAGTCAATATGACGACATTGTGGTGTCGGGCATTGCCCGATTTTACGTCGTGCCGAACTAAGCCAAGATAGCTATATCTCAAGGCATATAATTCCATCTCGAACGTTCTCAGCGACCCTTCTGTCGCATCAACAGACCCACGTTCCTAAAGCTACCCAAATCGTTCACTAACAACCCCATCAAAAGCTGCATTTTACTAGGCATCTACGGTATTTCAACCGGGCAGCAAAAATGACGTCCGGACTACCAGAGCTCCTAAAGAGCACCGCCCAACCGCTCCCGCCGATCGACAGCCAAGAGTTCGGAGCTAAATTCGACGACTTTGGAAAGTCCCGCTTGGTTCTCATTGGTGACGCAAGGTTAGTACATACAGATAGATACCCAGCAGACTCTCCTTGGGTATAGCTTCTATGACATCACACAGTACTAAGAACTGTGACAGCCATGGGACATCCGAATTCTACCGGGCCCGCGCTGCGATCACGAAACGCTTGATCGAGGAGCATGGATTCACGCACGTAGCCATTGAGGCCGACTGGCCGGACGCGCGGTCCATCGACCACTATGTGCGGCAGCATCCTCGCCGCTCCAAAGAGGTGCCTATCCGCGTGTTCGACCATTTCCCACGTTGGGTATGTATGAGTTCGCGGGTTCCTTATCGCCACCGACCATGTCACCCAACTTACCTAGTTATCTTCCGATATTGCTGATCGTATGCTAATTATTATACCGCAGATGTGGCGAAATTCAGAAGTCCAAGAATTCGTGGACTGGTTACGAGAGCACAACGCGGACCTGCCCATGAACCAGCGAACATCGTTCAACGGCCTCGACCTTTACAGCATGGGCGCGTCGATCCGTGCAGTGATCGAGTATCTCGATCGGGTGAGTTGCCTTAGTCGAGTAGCATCGCCGTCCCTATCCCCTGCCCCTTTCTTGGCCTAAGTTGTGGGTACACCAACACACTATCGCAGGTCGACCCAACCCTTGCCCAAGCCGCACGCAAGCGGTACGGATGTTTAGAGCCTTGGCTCGACGACCCGCACGAGTATGGGCGCATGTCGTACTTCGAGGGCAGCGCCAAGTGCGAGCCGTGCGTGATCAAGATGCTGCAGGATCTCCTAGCGCACCGCATCGAGCTAGCCTCGCACCCGGATAACGGGGAATCGTTCCTAGACGCGGAGATGAATGCGCGGGTCGTCCGTGACAGCGAGAAGTACTACCGGGCCATGTTCTATGGCGACAAGACGTCGTGGAATATCCGGGACACGCATATGTTTGACGTGCTGTCTCGCCTCCTGAAGCTGAAGCCCGGGTCCAAGGCTGTTGTCTGGGCGCACAACTCGCACCTGGGAGATGCTAGGGGCTCGAGCATGGGCACTGAGAGAGGCGAGATCAACGTGGGCCAGTTGTGCCGTCAAAACTTCCCTGGCGAAGTCTCTATTCTAGGATGCGGGACACATACGGGAACTGTTGCTGCCGCTGACGAATGGGACGAGCCCATGCAAATCATGAATGTGGTGCCCTCACGCCCAGACAGCTACGAGCGTATGATGCACGACACCGGCATCCCGTCATTTATGGTTGACCTGCGTGGGTTGAAGACGGAGCCAATGCTGCAGCGATTCATTGGCGTTATATACAGGCCTGCCACGGAGAGATGGAGTCATTATATCAGGACTACTCTCACTAAACAGTATGATGCCTTCGTTTGGTTTGACAGAACGAATGCTGTCCATGCATTCGAGACCGCACAGCCGAAGGAGGCTCTTTCAAGAGGAGAAACATATCCATTCGGAGTGTAGAGAGCGGCAAACCGAAGCAAATATGCATCCTCATCGGTAGGAGGACCCGTATGGGAGCAAGATTGTAGCAATATTGTTAAAAGAATGGCAAGGGCTTATGGTATGATTATCTCCTGTGTACATACTACATGATACTTTTTGATATGTGATACTATTTACAATCACGACGGTTGTTTCACAAGGAGTACCCAAAAGACAGGAATGTAATATTAGAAGAAAATGCCCATGGAAACTCCGTTGGGATGCATATCAAATTATGGTCTATCAGAACGCTCGAAACAGATTGCCGCCGTCCCTAAATATGATTCCATTCCTTTCTGTCCGGAACCCTTTTTAGGTTCGATTGGTTGCTGCCAGAAAAGCCTCTCCATAAAATCTGTCTCCGGTCTGAGGAAAATTAAAATGCGATGGAAATTTCTCTCGAATCTGATAGTGGGAAGCGCAGCGAAGAGGACATGAAGCAATTGTCGGATAGTAAGACCGAGAATTCGGACTCGACACTTCTTCATGAGCCTGGCACTAGACCATCTGACGTGCGATTCCGCCTCTTCAATTTCATATGGGATAAATTGGATAAACCCACGTCTTCAGAAGGAAAAAGCTCTTTCGTATGTCTGAACAAGAAGCTAAACACTGATATTTCTCTGCACGTTCGTGTCTCGTCCCATCATCGTCTCATCGTGCTCAATCCCATCAAGACCGCCACTAGACTCCCATCGTCCCAAACTTGTATACTCCTCATGTTACACTTTCTCCCAAATAAGAGGGGTGATTGATCTTTCATAATAGAATAAATAGACTCTCACATGAGCCATTAATCGTAGCTAAATGACCCCGGTAGCCTCGTTACTTTAGTCGTAGGCTGAGCCGTAGTCATTATAAATATTTTTTTTTATTTGAGCCGGACATCATGCGGCAACTTGTTCGCAATCCTTACTGTGTTACTGCGAATATTAGATATCGATGGAGTTGCCGTTGACGACCAATATGAATGGCGTTTCTTAGCTAAGAATTGGTAACACCTGTTAGGGCGTTGCAATGTCTTGCATCAAAAGCGGCAAACGGTCAACTGTTGCCTTGGTGTGATTATGTAGGTGTTAAAACGTAGAATTCTCTATTGGCTTTGCATGAGTATCTTCTTAGCCGTTTCTGTGCTGCCAATACTCGTTTGAGTATCACGCCTCTTTGCACTGGACAATGTCCTTCCTAGTGGCGAGCTGGTATGATCCTTGGCTGGGTTCCGTTTTTTCGGCTTCATGACGAGACCTTCATCACTGTCGCTCCCATCTTCGTCGATGGCTCTCGTGGTTAGAAGAGATGATGTGGCCAAGGTACGCTGTGGCTGGGGGAGCAAAAACGTCTGATATTGCTCGTCGTCCTCAAGAGGGAAACCTGAGATCGGTTCTTTCGTAAGAGCCGGTGGGGTTAAGGAATCAGTTGTGTCGATGAGGGAAGGTCGATCAAGGCAGCCTGGTTTTAAAAGGAACTCTCCCTCGGCATCAGCCGATATTGAGCTTGCACCGCTGAGTAACGCTGGCAAGGATGGATCAGAACGAAATATATGCGAATCTTCACCTTGGCCAGGCAGATTTGCAAGACTAATAGGACTTGTTGATTCACTTGGACTTGTCAGCGGTGTCATAATGGTACCTGTAGATGCTGAGGCCGAAGTTGCAGCAGTCCCAGTATCCCCTCTTGATGGTGGTTGGGCATGCTCGAAAGACAGTTCTTCGTCAGGCGAAGGAAGACAGGGAACATACGCAGACGCGTCTTCTCTGTGAGACGCAAAAAGCTCGTTGCGTTTGGCTTGTTCTTCATCTTCCCGTTGTTGTCGGCGCATCATTTGCTCACGAGCTCGCGCGAAAGATTCCGGGGTAGACGAATTATATAGTCTGGGTGGTGGGGTCTGGCCCTCCCCTCGTATGGCTCGATGGGCCGTCATGGGCCGTTGATCAGGCTCTACGTTACCGAAATGGCTCTCGCGCATATTTGGGTCTGAATTTGGTTGACCATGCTGATATGTGCGAACTGCGTGAGGAGAAAAGAACATAGGAGAAGGCAAAGCTACTCCTTCATGGGGAGTATGCGACTTCGCGTCTGAGGATTGAATTGGGAGCGGGCGTTTAGGAAGTTCAACACTCCCCGGTGCTATTGCTGTGCTCAAAGCCACTTTGGGTTCAGCGCGTTTATCGCAATTGCCAAATAACCCACGATCCACTGACCGCGAGCGAGACAATTCGTCCGTGGGTCCTATGTCCTGGGCCTTTCGTAAGGAAGCAATTGGGTCATCCCTGATACATGTTTCGAGTGCGGGAGTATTCGGCATTGTCAGCGGTTCTTTGCTAGGTGTGAGAGCGAGGATTGCGTTGGTGATCGATCTTGTTCGGCCGTGGCGATGGCTCAAATGGCCCCTGATCGATGAGTAAGATGTCGACGTCGACGGCGGTCCTGCCAGATCTGGATGCGTGTTAAAATCGCCGACAGAGCCGCTCGCATTGCGTCTAAAATCTCCGCCTACCAAACTCGTCGCACGTTGAGCAGAATCAGACGCGTCATAAACAGGGGAGTCCTGAGGAGATGCAGTGACACTATGCGAGAGAGGGTGATCACTTTCTCGAACAGTAGCGAAATAGTCATCTGGTCGTATGCTTTTTCGGCGAGCTTCTCGCACATGTGGTGTTGCTAAGTTCGGTGGCGTATCTCCGACCGAGCTAGCAGCGCTGCTAGTTGCCCTTCTTCTCGAGCCACCTTCCGCCCTCTCGGTGCGTGGGTGCATTACCTTACCAACCGCTTTCTTGACAACCGAACGAGCCCTTTCCAGAAAAGTAAGAGGGATGACAGCACGCGTAATCTCACGTTCGTCAACTTCGATCTTGCGACCAGAAGTACGGCGCGAAGGGTCTGTCTCATCGATCCACGCAATGAGGTTGGGGATGCCTTGTACAACCCAAGGGTGGCGTTTTACCTCTCTTAATCTTATCCGCTTCTCGGGATTCTTAGTCAACATACGGCGTAAGAGGTCGTACAGTAGATCGTCAATCTCCTCATAAGCAAGGACACTGTCGTCGCGGTACGGCTCATTGTTGACGCGTTTGTACAAGGACGTAGACGATGGAGAAGTCTGCGGGTCGACCGGCTTGAGTCGGCGGCGTGGTATATACACTTCTTCCTTAGCGATCTTCTGGAACATCTGCCATTCATCTTCAGCCATAAACGGAATTCGAGCAAAAATCAAGCAATAAAGCGTCACTCCCAAAGACCATACATCAATTTGCTCGGAGATCTTTGGTTGTTCCACGTTCACGTCTGTATAACACAACTCGGGTGCAAAGAAAGCAGGCGTGCCGACAGTCTTGGCCAGCTCGAGGTCATCATCGAAATCACGGGCTTCTGACTCTGATACTAGTTCATCGGTTTCGCCTTCACGGATGGGTCGACCGAAATAGGAAACACCGAAATCAGAGATCTTCACCCTGTGATCCTTGGTCCACAAGAGATTGGCGGGTTTGATATCTCGATGGACTACGCCTTCGTAATGCAAGTATTCCAAGCCGAGTACAGTATCTCGAAAAGTAGCCCGAGCGTCTTCGATGGTGAAGCAGGGGACGTACGAAAAGTCGTCGGCAAATGGGTCGTGAGGTTGTGGATTGTAATCAACTGATGACATATGGGAGATAATTGAATCGGCCATGCTCGGAGACCGGCCACGAAACATAGCATCCTCAGGGTATGCGGTTAAGGTCCTGTCTAGGGCAGTTGACGATCCGGGCTGAGATCGTAGGGGCCCGGGTGTCTCAACATCGCTTTCAGCATCGGCACCAACGCCAACTGAGGAAACATCGTACTCTGAAGGAAGAGGAGTGCTTGATCGGGAACCTGACGGCGCAGACTGGGTATGCGAACGAATTGGGGACGGAGCTCTCGATCCAGCCTTGGAAGACGATGACGCTACGTGGGCAGATCGGAAGAAGCTCCCATCTCTACCTAGAGAATGTGAGTGGCCCTCTGAGTCGTCATCGTTCGCAGCACCGTACTCGATACTCCAAAAATCCTCTGGACCTTTTTGGCTCTGCTGCATTTTTGCCCTCTTTACGTCGTTCACGGCCTGTCGCCTTTCGAGAAGCTGAATATAACGTTCCTCTTCTTCGGTGCTTAGTTCCCCGCGCATCTCCTTCTCAATCCTTCTCCTCTCAATGCTGCAGATATAAGGCAAGCCCTTCTTCCGCCAGACAACCTCTCCCAACTCGACATGTTCTAGGACCATGTAGATCTTCTTGAACTCCGGATCGTCGATGATCTCGAGAAGAGCGACGACATTGGGATGGCGGATTTTCTTCAGGATAGCTATCTCTCTCTTCGTCTTGTCCTGGGGAGATGCAGTGACCTTTCCTAGACGGCGCTTCTTGGAGAACCTGGGGATGATCTTGATTGCGACATTCTCGCCGGTCTCCAAGTTTCGAGCTAGCTTCACCTTGCCATGCACGCCACGGCCAAGTTCTTCAATCACCTCATACTGATTGATGATCTTCCGTCCCGTCATCAGGTCCATGTCAACGAGGGCTTTATGCGTCCTGCATTTGCAATGGTCAGTCAACACAAGCGGTCCGACCATGAGTGGGAAGCACGAATAAAGAAAATTGGAAGTTGAATTTGATATTGTCTGGGGTATGCTGGTCTCAACTTCGTCCTATAAAAGTGACCATGCATTGTGCCATGTATAAAAGGCCATACAAAAGGAACTTACTCTCGGACTCTATGATTCTGCAGCGGGTGTAGATAGGGACTGGCCGTAGCCTGTGCCGGTGTAGAGGCATCGGGGGCGGAATGTGTCAGTAAGGCATTGGAACGAGGGTTCGTAGGGCTAAACAGGCCCGGAGAGGAGATCGGAGTACTATTCACGGTCCTAGAGGGAACGCTCGCGAAGGCGGGATTATTGGTGGGATTATTGTCGGTGGGTAGGTGAGGATAGGTTGGTTGTTGCGGATCCATGGCGGCGGGAAGATTTAGGTGGTTTAGGAGGTATTGTGGTCATCATCATGGGTGTATGTCGAAGCATGTCGTCGCTGAGCCCTCGCGGACGAGAGAGGAGAGGAGAGAGAGCAAATTTCAGGAAGCCATTGCGGTAGGATGAAATTGGATTAAGATACGAACTAGCAGACAAGTGGAAGCTAAAAGAAAGACAAATTGTATCTCGATTAGACTAAACAGTTGATTCAAAGTGGGAAGTGGATTTTGTTCAAGCAGAGTAGTAGTCGTCGTCGACCAAAAAAAAGGAGACCAAGAGAGAATAAAAAAGGGTAATGAGAAGAATTGGAATGATTCGTCGCAGAATGGGACGATGATGAATGAACCGGACGACAGTTGCAGAAGCGGGCAAAAAAAGACTATGAGAAAGTTTGGTCTGACTTCAACTGGCGTGAGTGGAGAGATTGTTACAGCAGCCACTACTCACTGCTCGCCCAGCCAAAAGCCCAGCCTAAAAGACGTGAAAGGGGCCAATGATGGAGGGGTTGGTTCCCACTAATACGTACACTACATGTAGCTACCTGGTCGGAGCTAAGACTGATAATCGGATGTCTGTGTGTCTGTGTTGCACACCAACCAGGTCTAGGTACCCTTGTATTTATGGGGACTTCATTTGTGACACTAATGTATGTACGCTGAGCCGGGCATGGGCATGGGTTAGACGGTATGCGACTTCGCACTGGGCTCCTGCGGTCGGGCATTGACCAACACAAGAAGAGAAGGGGGGAAGGAGAAGAAAATAACCTTACGGTAGAAGCCTGCCCCCTTCTGGCCCCCCTTCTGCCCCTCTTCTATACTGAAGTACATGTAACTCAGGAACCTACATACTTACATGAGGTTATGTATGTACATGACATACATCATCTAATGAACATTAAAGGGTTGAACAACACCACATTGACAGCTAAGGAAGACAACTAAGAAAACATTGAAGTCAATTTCTTAATGGGTTCAAAAATGTTGTGATACAATACGCATAATATTCTAAGTCTACCATCAATATCCCCACCCACATAATTTAGACGGGAAACTGCTCCGGTGCGTCATGCTCTTCTTAGGGAGCCTTTGTCAATATTTATTCATCTGATTCGCACAAGCTACTATATTGTTCTTGTTCTGTCTTTGCTATATGGAATCCTTTCTTTTAGTCGATGGTAAGAATTTCTCATGAACCTAGGAGCCGGATAAGGAATAGACTACAGGCTCGGATTCGCATTATGAACCTGCTTTATTTGCCGCGGGGTTCCAAGACAGACAAGACAGCCAAATGGTTAATGGTTAAAAAAACAAACTCCCTCCTACACAAAAGGATGGACATATAGCTACCTCTCGATAACACTATCGATGCTTTGGGCCAATGGATCAATTGATGAAACTGGCTGAAGAATGCTTGGCCATAGTTCCTCTTCTCACCCGCTGTTGGTGTGTTACTATGTATCGCTGTTGTACATCGTTCAGTCTCCTCTCTCCAGTCTCTATGTAGGCGGAAGACCTACCGTATGATCTGCGCTGGTGGGTTGCGGCTATGTGTACATAGTATACAATACAGTACGAGAAAAGAAGAAAGGGGTGGGATCGACTCCAGCATCCATGGATGGGTCAAGGATGTTGGTCCAAGGATGTGGCAGCTTATCGCAAAAGCTCCCCGTGCGTCGCTAGGATCATGATTGGTTCTTCCTCTTGCAGCCTTAGAAAAAAGTTCCCAAACTACTTTCGGCCGCTCGGTGGGTCGATGACCAGCGCTGTTACGTTCAACGTACGCAACATTGAAGTCAACCCTGGGGAGTATTCATTACTTCGAGAATCCAGTCGCATGAATACCAATAAATAGGACAATGTAAGGTTGAAAAAAGGGGTAACTAAAGGTATAGATATCGATACCTACCCCTATAGGCATATTGAACTCAGCCGAACGCAGCAAACAGATTTAAGAAGCAGGGACACCCCAAGCAGGAGATCCTTAACGGAGTGCGTGCGGCTACATCTGAGATCGCCGGTGGGCAGGTGTGGTACCTTGAACTACATCACCTATCCATGCTCTAACTAGTCGTTAAAGAGTCGCGTGTACTTAGCCGAGCTCAAGCCACGACCATAATCTTAGAATACGTGTACTGTATATGTAGGTCGGTCGTCTCCAATGAGTTCTTATTATCCTCGTCTACCATGTCAAGTCGTAAGATGATATATAGTACAGTTTACGCAGTTTTCTATGTATGTGGTCTTCGGTGACTCGACTATTGATTCCTAGTCTGCCGGATTCGGAGGGCTGTGCGCAATTGTAAATTGATTGCTCTTGGAAAAAGACTGATCACGTTGCACAATAAGGACGACATCATGTCCCAACCCGGAAGGGCATCGAGAATCGAGGCCTTCCAATCTATACGCGCAATCTACTCCTATTTGAAACAATGGCTAGACTTATTCCAGAATTTCGAGTAAAAATCACATGAAGACTAGGAGCATCTCTGTACATGTTGTTGACAATCGACCGTCAATACGTGTTGAATACGTGTAAGCACGTTGCCCGCCTTCGATGAGCCTCTTAGACTAGTCGGTCTTAACCTTTTCGCTGGCTTATTAAAAGGAACAATGCTCTTGGATAGTATGTTTCATTTGCAACCACGCGGGTATGTAAGTGCGGCGACGGCGGCAGCGTGTTGAACTTTATAGCTCGTCGATCCGGGTCTGTCCGGCGGCTCGGTTCACAGGTTGAAGTTATAACTGATCGACAATTCCCGCAATTGAAATACCTACGTCGTCAATCTGATCGACAGGCTATTTCGGTAAGAAACATTGCCAATCCTCTCAGATAAAGATTACCATCAATGCTATGTTACGCGTGGGGTATTGTCAAAAACAGAGAGCATAAGAAATATGCATCGGCTATCATCCATTTTGCTTTCCAGCCAAGGATAAAAACATTCAACAAGGCTGTCGTCTTTGGGTATTCCGGTTCTATTCGGGATACTTAGAATATTGTTTGCAGAGACACAGATAAACCCCCTGGCAGATGAGGGGTATCTCCGACCCTTAATAGATCTTAGTTGAGTTTTTCTACCACTAAATGAAATGGATTAGTTGGGGAAATGCACGATTTAATGGAATCTATGCCGCGGTTCGATTCCGCCTAGCAATGGTGACGTCTTTTCATTAGGATCAGAACCACCCCAATCGAAATAAATGGAGGATGCTAGGCCTGGAAGAAGGCAATCAATTAATATAAAATAAACGTTTAGCGCGTCTCCTCGCATTCCCAGCCGCTTTTAGATTGGCGTCGATACTAGAGCTTGTCGTATTCATAATCGTTTCCTCTTCAGTGAAAGGCAGTAAGCACATGCTGTCGTGACTTGCAACTATGTATAACGTGAAGCAAGCAATCAAGGGCGTAGTGGATCTGAAAAAAAAAAGCTGTGAAACTCTGCGTAGTTGATGACCTACTTTTACTTGGTCAGCATACAACTTTTTCTCATAGACAGCATCCCTAACAATAAGGAAGCATATCATCACTGTAACATTACGTCCAAGACAAGCTACGTCGACCGCAGTCTAGACCATCGTGTCGGGATGCTGAAAACATTTCCAAACCTACGATGTCATATCATCCGCGGCAAAATCCAAGGACGTCTAATCCTACACGTGCTCTGTCCGTAAGCTGAAATCGCAGGATCGACGATTTATAGAAAAATCATACCTCGCAACCATCTTCCCCACACACACTCCCTCCTCTCTTCCCCGGACTCTTTACCCTTTGGGAGTTCATACGTTGGAGATGTCTAATGCAGGGTTTCTGCAACTTCCACCGTTATGGACCCTAGGCATGTCGGCGATGATGTTGGTATCCGTATGTAAAGCGCTTATTATTTGTGACCCCGCAAGCCGACCACCCAATGCGGGTCTTGAATGATACCTCGCTTCGGACCTACAACACTGCGACATACCGTTGCACCGCAGGAGGGTGTTTTTCCTTTGAGAGAAGCCTCTTCTACAGACCTCCAGTTCATACTTGGGATGTATGGATCCACGTTGAGCTTATACCTACCACTCGGCGACCGAGAATCGACACACGGAATGTGGTAACGGAATAGCTCGGTACGGGAAGTGTTCGATTGCATGTAAGCGTGGATAGTAACGCCTCAAATCCTTTAGATGCCGTATTATCAATATCCGACATTGATGGAATTTGGTGATCTTCATTGGGATTTTCTATTCGGAGGTATTGGCTGCACTATCACAAACAACAAGGTTACCAAGGAACGGGACAGGGTACAGGGATTCAAGCAATGACGATGACGCTACAACGCAGTAGGGGTTGACTCTTGAGCACATTGTTTTCCGCCGCAAGCGACAATCGCGATAAATATGTGTTTGTTGAATATCAAAAATACCTAGTAGAGATGAGAAGGAAGGATAATCTCTAACTAAGGGGCTATGGCTAGACAACATTTCTTTACTAGGATGACGGATGACGGATCGGTGCAGTAGAGGCATGAAAACTATAGCTCCCCTTAGCAGTGCAGTGCATAGTCTCTAGATAAGACTAGTTCTTTTCGATCGTACAACTAAGAGTCAAGTTCAACCCATGCTAGTAAAACAAGAAGATCAACGCCATCGTCATCTATACCGCGCGGAACTAAATGCAACTGTATGTCAACTAGAGGAGAGATGTGCTATATCTAACTTATTACCTGGAGGTATCCTAGACCATGGAATCGATGTCTTTAGTGGATAGCGTGGTCTAGTAAGTGAGTTGCCCTTGCAGAAACCTGGGGTAATTGGATTCAAAACCCCGTGTTGTAGGATACCTCCCATCCCGTTCGTTCCGGGGTCCACGAGGAGTCCCCGTTGACTAGGGTGAATGCGAGTTCTTTTTGAAGAGGTATCAACGAGTATCAGTAGTTTCCTTACAACGTCTCGGATTCAAACACGTACCAGAGGATAATTATAAATCCAATAGAAATTCAGAAACACGGCTTTAGGAAACAAGCTGCATTGTGCAGCACAGTGTCAATGTCAATTTTGCTCGTTATTCTATCGCACAGTGTCGTCGAGAGCGTCATAGCCTGCATACCATGATATTACTTGCAGCAAGTCCCTTGTGCAGGTGCAGTCGAAATGAACGTATCGCAACTCGTTCCCGATATTTTTTCTCAATGCTCCCTTCTAGGGTCTCGCCGATAAATGACCCATCACTTTCTATCACCTGCTGTCGTGTGTGCAAACCACTATAGCCAATGCATTTGAAATCCATTCAACACGTATTTTGATACAATCATGTTAAATGATAGCTCCTTTTTTTATGTAGAAGGTTAATCATTACCAGTGCTCGGTAGGCCTCTGGGCAGCTAAAGATCACTTCGGTCCGAGTTCTTGATTTACGCCAAGAGTAGAGCCGGTAAAAGTTGTACACATTCCCTTGAAAGCCTACCGCGAACATGGTGACACCGAATTGCTCCTATACCGGTCCCTTCCGCCTTACCATGAATTGGGCATAGAAACGAACTATGCAGGCTCGCTCGTCACTCCTAATGGAACGTACCTTTCAAAACCTCAGTTCCACAGGCAACTTCTCGCGACTATGGATCCGGCAGTCTACTAGGCAAATCTGTCCAACGGTCCAAGTTAGCCCGAGCCTGACCAAGAATAGGTATGAGCTGTGCTAACTGAGGTTAGCTCTTGGCCTTACGGGAGGCAAAGATCGACATTTCAAAGCAAGTTTGACATTTAGCTATGCCTGCTAGAGTCTCACTCTCACTTTAGTCGTATTCCATGTTAAGTGGCGTCCCTTCGGATCATGTTGGGGGGGTTGACAAAATGGTACATTTGCGGTTCGACGACCCCCTCTATGTAATCCTCTAGCCTTGCTTAGGCGTCTAAGTCCATGGCTTTTCGGCCGAGTAAGTAATTGGAGGGTGGTCCATCATCGTCTCCTTATAGCTAATCGCCCGTCTTATAGCATAATGCTACAAGAAGGGTATCATATTTAGGTGTGCCAATGCTACACATCCATTCGACTATAATACTGTACGCACTGTAGAGCAACACACCACGAACGAAGTATACTCTACACCTTTTACGATTGAATCATGGTGTACCACCTATGTAAAGCACATGCAGTTAGGCGTTGGCCCGCTAGAGATATGTACCCGAACGAAACAAAAGCTGCCGAGTTGATTGGTCTGTTTATCCTGCGCTATCTCATAGGTCGCCACACCTCCAACCAACTAGCCACAGCCACCGCCCTAGTGTTGGCTCGTCTCCGTACTATCCGCCTCTAACAATCCCTCTACCTATCATCAACGTCCTTGAGGTTACCATATGTACCGGAGTCGCCTCTTACTCAGTATCAGAAGCAGTTCGCGATCCTAACGTGTTTCTTTCCGACCCCATTCCCTTTAAATTTTGTGGAACCTGGGCTGATTTTAGTTTCCTCACATCAGCGGAATATTGAGTGTAATAGGGGTCGAGGGATCAATAGTTCCACCTGGACGGTACAACCTCATTTTAGCGCTGCACGTCATCTTATTTTACGTGGCCCTTGCATCGCTCTACCCGATCACATCAAAGAATACGGTATGTAGTAAAATGGAAGCGCTGGAATATTTCCATACGGCTGAATACCCTCCCGGAGCTCTCTTAACGGGATACCCGCTATGTCGCATTCAACTCACCGGACCCCCCTTTCTCTCCCTAATTCATACTCCAGCAGCATCGTGGTGATCACTGGGGTAGCTTTTCGTTGTGATTTCGAGTCTAAGTTGTGAACATGTGATGGTGCCAAGTCCTGATCTCAGATGCTGACAGGCCGAACCGTCCGCAACCTTTGTGAGATACGAGCCACATCGTTCGCGCTAAGACATATTTCCCTAGTCGTCAAACTCGCCGTCTCATTCGATATTCTTATTTGGAGGGGGATGGTCTGTGTGGTTATTTACTCCACCACCAGCCACATTCGTAAACACCCTCCTCACCCACACGATCCTCTTTTACCCCAGGCAAGCTAACGCATGCAACAAAACTTTATCTAGTACTCTAAGCTAGTCCCTGCTTGCCGAGCCACGCGTTTGGTCGTCATGCCCATCCTAATCTATCTTCTTTTCACCACTACAGTATAGCCACCACCATAGTGCTCGCTTAGCGCCAGACTTTATACACACCTCTTCACTTAGGGGGCGAGCGTGATCAGCTCAAACGTGATGTGGCGCGTGGCGTCTATTGGCCCTTGCCCTTGGACATCCGAGAATGCCGTCGGGAGCCGGCAGACACAAGATAAGGCTACAGACATAGTCCCGCTTCCCGCCTTGATGTTTCAACCTGCAGGACATTCCAACGTCCCACACCAGCTGAAACAGCTCTTTGAGATAACACGGCGCGGTAGATATGCGTACGTATGTCTAGATAGGTATTCACTCCATCTTATGGTTTGTTGGTGCGGCACACCAAAAGGGTGAACTAGGGAGCAATATGATTTCCGCCACATAGTCAAGGCGAGATGACTTCAAATTTTACGTTGCGTAATTATTTCGCCCCGGATATCTCCTGATATCAATATACTTTGTTGACATATCATAACACCGAACCTCCGCCTCCAATGACGACAGCGAGTAATAGCCGCACGTAGGTAGGTATGTAGGTTCTAACCGCAGGCAATCCCCCACGCATTACGCACGTAACCTCGCCTTATGGAATGACATGGTCCGTCAGTGCCTCCCTGTCAATTTAACATTTACGTACACGCATCGCTTATCTACGAGAAAGAGCCGGTTCAGTAGTCTGTCTCAACGTAGTAATAATCGCCCGTCAAGTCCTCAGCATTCTACGCCCCTGGGCCAGCAACGAAGATCTCATCCGCTGAGCCTTAAGCCTCTCGGCCGCGGTCATCCGGCTCGAAGGCCCGGTCTCCTCAACATACTGTTGTATTGCGACGGGCATATGCGGCCCTGGGAGTAGACACTCACGTGGGAGCCGACCAAGTTCTTGCCAAACGTCATAGCGTCACAACAAAACGAAGTTGATACCGCGCCAGGCGCGCTCTAGGTCTCCAGCATACTCCGCCGCCATCGTATCTATGAATCCCCGCAGCGCGAGCAGCGGCATGCCGCCGTACGTGAGCTACGGTCGCCCTAGACTGCGCATGGCAACACGGTGCTCGAAAAACCATGCCTCACATGCGGCCTTTCTCAGTCAGCCGGATCTTGTAGTTGGAACACTACGCTAGGGGTTAAGTTCTTTTTCCTTGCATCCTTGTTAACAGTTGGTGAATCTCGCCAACCAATGACAAGAATGTGACAAGGAGGCTGGACGAATCGCACATACAGACGTCGTGCTCTCTAGGGAGAATGATAGCGATTCGGGCGTGATGGTACCCGTGCCGTGCGGGTCAAGGCGGGTGAAGAAAGCAGCCAGAAGGGACTCCGTCAGTGGCGTCGCTGTTCCGTCTGGACGGGATAGAGAGCCCCATGCAGCCTGTGATGCCGGCGGAGGTGGTGGCGGGATTTCTTAGGTCTGTTACAGCCATAGTGCCAGCGACGAAACTAAGACATGACCTATCAATTCCTCCATTGCAGTCTTAGAAACGTACCAAGGGAACGGAGAGTCACGTCCTATATGCATTTCTGTCTAACATCGATTCCCTTCCATATTCGAGTCTCAATTATTAGCCCACGCCTTAGCTGAGTGGTATTTCTCCAGTACGGACTCAGCCGCATATAATAGTGCATCGGAATTCGGTTAATATTCCCCTTCCTAAATGTGACTTCATGTCTTACCTAAGCCCACATGAGAGTTCCACGAGAATGGTTCGTGGATTAACTACTGTAACTAAAAAAGTTGAGAACCCATTGCCGGGATGACATTGGGGCCAGCCCCCAAGGATCTAAGGGAGTCTAGACCGTGCAGTAAGCCGAGGGAAGATCTGGGTCTGGAATAAAGGATAAGCTAGCTTGGCTGACGATGGCTGCATCCGGCGGCGCCAAGGCCCCTGTCCCCTAGGATCGTCAGAAGCATTGGATCCCATACATATGCAGCCGAACGGGGGGTCTAGACCGCTCCGAAAGTTCGTGAGACGCATTGGCGCCCGGCGAACCACTGGGACACGGAAATAGGGGACTTATTTGGGGTAAAGTTGAGGAAAATCCCATTCCAGACGGATGCCGACCGCTATAATGGCTAGCCGCTGGTGGATTATTTCTATCGCAACGTCCCGCTAGACAGACATCCTGCTAGTCCGAGAGTAGTTGCTCTTCCATACCCAGGTAGTTACCTCTCGTTCTATTTGCCTATGTGAGGTCGCTCAATAATGACACGCACATCTGCATGCTATGATGTGGCTCTGCAGATCATCGTTGGTCACTTATCCTTTGCACAATCGGAAATTGGCATTGAGGCTTTCGGGGTCTGGCCCGATCTATGCTGGGCGACAGGAAGGTAAGCATACACATGGGCCGGTGATACAGACATAGTAATCTGGCCAACTACTACCTACTCGGTGGCTCGATAGCTCCAGGCTCAGGATGTCCTTCATGCCGTCGCAGCCGACAGAGGGGAAAGGCCTATAGAGAGGAGCTTGGACATAGTGGTGAGATGAATGGAACGAGGAATGGAACGAGGAATGGTTTATAATCGTCCCGGCTAGACGCAATGTTAATCTGGGATATTGAGTGCATCTTAAGATTTATTTCCGCTTTTGGCTTTCTCAAGCCTCTCGCTTTCTGTGCATACTTCCATGCATGGTCTCAAAAAAGCGCATGAACAAAATAACTCCGGTGCCCGTTCGTGTATCTACTACCTGCTGTGTAACAAATCTGGGAATCGGAAGGTTTGTGGCTCGATGTTGACGATAATTTGAGAAGTCTCGGCCGAGTCCATCTATGTGCCGGCACGGTGGGTAGACTCGGCACATCTCTTAGGCGCATGTAGAGCTTCAAACCCAATGCATTGATAGGGAAAGGCGTCAGCCATCTACAAGGTAAGTGCTTACATTATAGACGAATGGAATGTCTTCTTCTGTGAGCCACTGTGCTCGTATTACGGACAGGTCTATGCGAGAGTCTTGATATCAGATAAGTATGAGATCAACATATATCGTGATGCAGTGGGACGCCTCGTAACGTTCACAGAAATTAGATCGACTCTACACCACCACAACGACGCCTTCAGAGTTCAGAGTGGAAAGGGATGGATGTGGAAATAATAACGTGTCGGTGATCGTAGTGTATCTCTTTTCTCACATTGGATTACCCGGTTGAAACCAGCTATATCTAGAAATTATCTATTCCATCACTGTACTTACACCTTACACTAGTAAAGAATAATAACGAGCGTCGTACTGGAAGACTTTATTAGTCTCTTATCTCGAACTAGATATCACGTCGAGTTGAAGACACGAGATCAAAGCCGATTCCCGCTCCTAATTTTATCCCATCTCCCCTTGTTCAATTTAGGCTGGAGAATGAACTAGGAGATAGTGCTATGAAATTACTCGTAAGAGACACTAATAGTTTAATATTTAAGGCAGATGAATGAGCTGAGAAAGCTTCCAACCCTACCCGAAATAGACAAACCCATTAAGCTAGTAGGTGTATGTACCCGTCATGTTGGATTTTATAGTATAGTATTTGGAGGTCCGTACAAAAGAGTTTAATCATGGCCGTACCTGATATACTACCTACCTAAGGTCTCTTACTCAAAAATCTTTCTGTATACGTTAGGTACATAGGCTTTCATCTGTAATGGGCACCTAGATGTGTTACTACGAGAAGGGAGACGTCCTCTCAGGAAGCTCTCAGTCGGTTTGTAATTTGTTTACTTACCTAATAAACGATCCGTAGCTCGCGACGCATTGTTTGCCCATGACGTCTAACCGATATGTAATAACCCTACAGCTCATAGGCACCTACCTACCTAGGGTGCCTAGGTAGGTAGGTAGCTTTAGAAAATGGGTTCCATGTGAAATTTCTATTTCCTGTAGTCTTCTTTATACAGCGTATTATTAGGCGTGATGGACATGATACAGGACCACTTAGACTTGAGCCTTGACGTAAGTAACCACTCGTATGCATCATGTCCCAAGGCATCTATAGCTCACATCAGCAGTTTTTTAGGTTCGATTACCTATAGCCTTCGCAGAAAGCGGAATAACTTGACTCTTTAGAAACAATTCGCTTAGACATAGAGGCTCTAAAAATGGTGACCGAAAAACAGTCCCAACAGAAAAAGATATTCTACAAATGAGAAGCTTCCGATTTAAGGCTGTGTAATGATCTTCAAGGTAACGAGAAGCAACGGTCGTGGTAGTTTTTGGGTCTGATGGCCGCATCTTGGCCGTCCGCGTTTCATTTGCCGCGCACCTACAAAACTAACAGCGAACTCTTGATATCGGACAGCAATTCGCTCAGTATAAAGTCTACTGGAGAGATGATATTCATTTCGATATATTCAATCGTCATTCTTCCACTCATGTAGACTCAATTATACCTACGTTGGATGGAAGAAACGGCATCTTTAAACTCGACTGCAGTTGATCATGTAGCGCTCGAATGCGCAAGAACGGGAAATACTTGTCATAAGTCTTGCGAATTCTTCCCCACTCTCAAGATGGACGAGTATCTCAATACGATACAGGCGAAAGAGAAGATCTAGCTCCTCAGGCGAGCGACCCGACTCCGAAACAGAGCGCTACGAAACAGGACAGCCAACGCATCAGAATTTTGCTGGGAGGCCCACGCATGGGAGGATGTATTCGGACTAATTCAGGAGGATGCCAAGCTACGAATGTACCTACCTACGCCCTTAGTCAAACACGCAATTCTCGAGTATTCAGCTAATTATAGGTACCTGCCTTTAATAGGGATAAGATACCCTACATGGTAGTTGCTAAAGGGCGTGATTCTTTACATCGCATCCCAGATGCGACTCTAGGTCTTCGGGTGGAAAGTGATCGCTCCTACTTCCGCGATATCTTTGAATTTACGAATATTCAACTCACTGGGGCTCATTTATCTCAAGACATGAGGAAGAATATTGTCTTTCCGTTTGCTGTTTACGAAGCGAAGAAGTCTTCTGGGTCAGATCAGCAGGCGGAAAGTCAAGCTGCGGAGGCCTGTGATCGCTATCTTGGGCTAATAGATCAGGTGGTGCGAGATCCTAGAGATAGCAAGAGGTACCAGTGGAAAAACAGTCGCGAATATCAGATATTCGCCTTCGCCTCTCGCGGTCCACGTTGGAAAGTATTTATCGCTAGACGCTATGGCAAATTCCATGTAAGTCTTCCCGACCCATTTGGAAGCTGAGAGTACAGCTAAGTTTGTGAAGAATGTAGAGCCGATTTGGCAAGGGGAGGTAACCCTTGAAAGTGATTCCATCGCTCTGCTTTGCATTGTTGACCAGATTCACAAGTGGGCTATTAACAACTACATCCCTTTCATTGACAAGCACTTAGAGATTCGATACAGACTAGGTACTCAAAGAAGACAAAACACTCAAGTGGAATACCGACGGATTCCTCGAACCCGAAAACTACAAACCGACCTATATATGTGGTCTCCCAAGCCCCCCCTCCCCTCCCGAAACACACGGTTTATAGGTTGACAACGAGACTCAAGTTTGTAGAGACAAAAGGTGGGCTAGATTCACTACGGAGGATGCATAGAGTCAAGAAGCGGTATAAGGATGCCGTAGTAAAAGAGCTCATTTGCGTCGATGAGTGCAAAATTATCTAGTTGCCATGAGTCGGTTTTAGATTGTTTCATTATCTCGGGAACATTTTATATTAGATTTCTTGTATCATAGCATACATATGTACCTAGGTGCCTGTCTTAGAGAGTATGTGGGATTAGAGATGGCTTATAGTAGGTCGTACCTAACTACAATGCGAATCATGCAAAAGAAGTGTATATATCAAACTTAAAAATACGGACGCCCCTCATAAATAAGTAAATACGTACTGACAAAGGTTGTTGGGAAAAATGGTCATATGGGGATGATTCAAGCGATGGGGCCAAGGTATTAACCCAAGGCATTAGCTCGGATACTAGAGCTTTATATATGAGATATAAACCTAGAGTTATGGTTGTTATACGAATGGGAAGAGACGACGAGAAATATCGCAAACATTTAATTGAAAACAAACTCGAGTTGCTGTTAGGCGCATATAGTCAAAATAAATCAGTAGTGCCTAAAGAATCGAGTTCGCCAATGGAGGGATCTCAAGTTGTTTAGATGTATCCCATTCCTTTCAAGATAGGGGTCGCCGTTGTATTATTTACAAGTTAGAGTAATTATCATGAAGACACTGTTCCCGGAGTGAACGTCTCTGTTTTCATATTCGATTCCTCCCATAGTAATATGACTCACTGCCTTAGGTACCTAGGTAAATAACAAATATGTGTGGCGTGGCATAGCTAAGGTATAAACATAAGTTCCGCTATATATTATATATTTATAATTGCGCTCATGCTATATAAGTAGGTACCTATAAGTAGCCCTACCCTGCCTAAGGCTGTTATGAAGAATAGCCCCCTTAACTTCCGTGGCGTCAAAATTTTGTATAAAGTGAGTCCAGTTTAGCCAGAAGAATATCCGAACATCGCCGGTCTGACTCCCAAGCATAAGGTTGAAGTAGACGAGCACTGGAATCTTCGCTGGACCGCGGATCGGAACCACGATGGCGAGAATCTGGATGATTACTGCCACAACCATCACTGGAATCCGAGGAACTAATCGCTCATTTCTCGCTGACAGTGTTCAAAAGAAGCGATGGAAAAGGTTTCCTAGGTCCGTCTTTTCAAGCCTCTCCAACGTTGGCTCCAGCCCGCAAGGCAACCACTGCCATAAGGGCCCAGCAGGCCTTCCTGGGTACGGTGGTGCGTCCTCATTTTCTGTGCCCGCGATCCTGATTCCTACGGCTGTACCACATAACCAAGCCCACGCCATGCCTTTGCCGCAATAACCAGCCGAAATCCACTCACTAGGCTGGACGGTATGGGGATTATCGTAATAGAAGCTAGGACTGCGGCCGGTCAAGCTGGCATCTAATCTGCCTACGAATGGCAGCAGATCTCCTGTCATCCCCATGATTCCAGACCACGTCCGCTTGTTTCGCCATCCGTCCAGTTCTTTGGCCCGAGAAAATGCAAAGAGTGTAGGAAGGATCCCATGCAGGTGGGCTAAAGGTAGGGTGTCTAACCGGCCGTTATCCTATACACCGAACATGCTAACACCCAGACCCTCGGAGAGTGAGAAGCCACCTCCGAGGATGACATCCCCTGGAATTCTGCCTGATGTGGGCCGCTCTGTGGCAGTATCATGACCGTTCCCATATGAGATAACCCATGATCTCCTGCCATTCATGTTTGCGAATCGTGCGCTTGGCCTCAACGCCACCATATTCCCGAGCATACCAGTCAGCTTACCGCGCAGGCCTGGTATGAGCTCGCTTGCGAAAGCATCCGTAGCATGCACCACGTGATCGCACTTAAAAGTCTCGTGGGTAGTTATAACTTCATAGCCGTGGTCTCTCGATACCGGCGTCTGGACGGATACGACCGTTGTGTTGGTCTTCATGTAGAGGAAGAATGGATATTGCGATAAAAGGGATTTCCAGACACAGCTCACGAACCTGAATGGTGATATCGTTGCAGCGAGATATGATACGGCGCCTTTGATGTTTTTGTTTGCTCCAAAGTACTGAGTAGTCTCAGCGCATTCTATTCCAGGAGACATACCAACAACCCTGTAAGAAGGGGTGGACTTACTCTAATTGCGTCTTCCGCACACCACATCCTGAATGCCAATTCCGGGAAATATCTCTTGATAGCCTTTACCTTCTCAAATGCCGCATCGCGCTCCTCGTCCGTTAGATAAAAATCTACGGTCTCGACCTCGCGAAACTCGGCGATGTCCCATTTCTCTGCCGCACATAGTTTATGCAACTCTCGGATTTGGGATATCTGAAATCTTATGATACTCGCCGCACGCGCGGAACCGACTGATTTCCGTAGGTTGTCGAACTGCTCGTGTGGCGAGCGTTGGATCTGACCCCCGCTCCGGCCCGTGGCACCGGAACAGAGAGTCCTGGACTCTAGGACAACTACACGGCGGCAAACATCCAGGCGCCTACTCTCTAGTAGCACCGAGCGGGCCGCGGCAGCGGCCGTGATACCGGAGCCGATGATGACAATGTCGGCCCGGTTTGTTGGGGTATTCTGCTTGACGTTGACGAGGTCTGGGAATGGCGGGTCTCGCTGCTAGTAGGACTCGGTTGGATCCTGAACCGGAAACCCCGGCCGGGCATTCGCACGTTTTGCGAGGGCCTTGGATTGTTCTTGTAGATCGCGAAGTGTCTTGCTGGCTAGCTTGAAATTCTCGATTCTAGACTTGATGAAGCCCACTTCGGCAGCTGTGTACACTAGATACGTAATGGATAAGGCCAAGACAGCACAGCAACTAAAAACATAATCAAATGCGAAATCCATTAAGGATGTATGAAATTCGAACGAGTGAGTGTCATCTATTGAAAGAGAAGAACCACATGCGAACCTAGGAATTCTCAGAATTCGTGGAGCTGATTGTCTAGCTCACAGAAATTATATTTTTAGCTTTCAAGGCCGAGACAAGTGTTGCCATTTCCTAACGGGATTACAACACCGGGGAGGGTAGGTAGGACCTACAACGGAGTGCGTTAATGTCCTCCTGCTTCTGGTAATTATGCACCTACCTTTTAGCGAGTGAGATATACCTATTGTAACTGTGAGGTCTATACCTACCTGTACCTAGGTAGGCATGATTTGATCTGTCGATATACACATCGAGAATACCCAGATAGAATCCCATACCATTCTGAATATTTCCATTGTGTCTGTACTGCGTAGTCTTGATTTGTTAATTTCGATTTCAATTCTCCGACATGTGGCCCGTGTGTCGTGGACCGTCCAAGCTACTAGCGGATCTGGGGAGAGGTATCTAGCGCCTTCTACCAGGTGCAATTACATCTACGACTATAGCAGTAGACCAAGAATTGAAAATCCGTAACTTTCCACCCATAGAGACACAGAGGGATAAAAAATTAACGATATAACTCAATTTAAGATTTACTAAATGGTGAGAATTCTTCAGCGGTCACCTCTCAGACTTCTGAGCACTAGCACACGTCAACAACTCTACCGCACTTACCCACAACCACCACGAAGAGCCATGTCGTCAGCACCAAACTCAAGCACAGACGCCACCACCACCACGACGCAAAACGCGGCGCTAAGAAACAACGAGAACGAGCAACATGAAGACTCGTCTCCAAAAGAGCCCTTGCCGCTCCCGGAGCCAACTCACTCGGACGGCACCACGGAAATCCCCGTAGGCGGTGAAGGTGTCAAGCTAGATAAACGTAAGTGGTCATACTTTTCATAGATAGTTTGAAACCTAGATGCATGATGTGGTCCTGCTATTCCGGTATGGATTATTGCTTCCATGGTCATCCACAGTTGCATACATACATATATAGATTAATAAGCATCTTACTGACTTTGAATTTGCTGTCGCAGTGGGGCCACTGGTAGTCAACGAAGACGGTACCATGAGCCGCATAGCCAATTGGGCAGAGATGGCCGAGATTGAGCGGCAGAACACATTGCGGATTCTGGGCAAGCGTAATCAATTGCGTCTCGATGCACTGAAGGCCAAGGGGCAGACCCCGGGGACCCAGTCCTAGGTGGGAAGATATACGACAGGTTAGCATGACATAATCTAGAGGTTGAGATGGAATAACTCCATTAACACTTATATGGGGTTATGGTTACTACTGTATAGATCACGAATAATCCGATGCTAGATTTGATAGTAGCCTATATGAATTGAATGATCATATATAAGGCGCAATTGGTGTTCAATGGCTCTTCGTGTAGTTGTGGATTATATGTCTTTCTCCGCCCTTAAGTAAAGGATTATAATGACGTGGAGTCGCCGGTTAGCTTCGATAAAAGATGTATATTTGTAAGCATGTGTGACAAGATCTTCGGGACGGATCTGTCGGAATGCCAAACAAAGAGCCGACGATAGGCTTCCACCCAAAAGTGCCGGTACCACCGCCAAGGAAATCGAGTCGCGGATTGGCTGAGAGAGCCTCATGTATCTTAACTCATACAAGAAAGGTATCTACTCGAGAGTAAAACGAGATATTTACGAACGGCTTATAAAAGTCATATCACGGCAATGTCTACTTTCGGATCGAAATGAGATGGGATGTGGTGTGCTGTGCTGTCATATCGTAACGGGTCATTGCCCGTAAATCGTATATTAGGCCTGAAGGCCGGACCAAGAATTGCTCTGAAAACAGACATGATATATCCCCAAAGCCGTGCACACTCCATCAGCGCAACCCACATGATTCCCCCATAACGCCATCATCAATGTGTCAAAGAATTGAATGTTGTATCCTCATGTTGAATATGCTATGAGGCCTTCTCGGCTTCCGCCTTTGCCGTACTTTCGGATTCCTTCGAGGCCGAAGCCTTCTTTTCATTATGCTTCTCCAATAACGTGGAAATGAGCGTTTCATTTCCGCCGGTTTTTTCCATGACGAGCTCTCTTAACCACTTGTTCTCGGTCTCTAGAGTTTGTATCCGGCCCTCGAGGGTACCAACTTTCTCACTGAGCTCCTTCTCACGCTTCTCGAGTGCCTGTTCACGAGCCTTCTTCTTGATGCGGAATCTCGCGCTCGCGGCTGTGTTCCGCCTTCGCTTGTCCTCTTCCGCGGCTAATCGCGACTGCTCCTCGAAGGATAGCTGTCGGCGCGGCGGGGCAGCGGGATCAGTGGCTTTCCGCTTCTCCCCTGTCTGAGGAATTGAAGGACCGTATGGGCTCTGTGGCGAACCATTTGAGGGGAAACTGGGTGAAGGCTGGATGGGTTGCAAGTTTCCTAAGTTGTCTGAGAAGGCCGAGACATTTGGTGCAGAATACGGGTGAAAGTCAAACCCGTTAAAATCGCCTGAAGACATGACGTGACGTTAGAACTGTGCCCCAATTGACAAATACAAAACGTTCGAGTAACAAAAAAATTTCTGAGGTGCTACACATCATCGATGACGACTTAGTGTCGGGAGAGGATATAAGTTCAAGCCATGTTGCGAACTCTCGACAACAGGCTTGGTGGATTGGGTTGGCTCTTCATTCTCAATGACAACCCCCAGATCACCTAAAGATCACGGGATATTGCACCATAGCTCGATTGCGCCATCGCAGGGTAGTCTTTCGCGAGCTGGGTAGGACCTCGCACGGAACACACCTTAACCACCGACCGCTGCAATCCAAATGCAACAAGGCGGAGCCCCCACCAATCACAGCTCGAGAATGTAAAAAAGCATTGTGGAGAAGGCATATGATTGCTAGACCGTGATAAGACGAGCATCTCCGCTTGGTTGGATGCAACCCCCGTCCATCTTCCGCTGACTTGGATGCTGCTGCAACAAGGCGCCGCTCCCACACACACACACACAGTAGGCGATTGGAAGCGGACATGCCAGTGCCAGCCAGGCACGAACGGTTGAGCGAGGCTGTTGAAGGACCCCTTCCATCAAAGTGCACACGCGATTGCGCAACGCCGCATCGCAATCATCAATGCGGGGAACGAATTGTAAAGCCACCATCAATTGACATTGGGGAAAGTGACGAAATGACATTAAGAACAGAAAATAAAAATAAATAATGACGTTGACGATCAAGATAGCAAGAAAAGAGTCTCTACTAACCTGGTAGATTAAAGTCGAACCCTGCTAAATCTCCCGAAATTGGTCCTTCCTCTGTAGGCGACGTCGTTGACTGTGTCTCCAAGCTGACACTTGGGGCTGGTTGTGGCTGCGGTTGCTGCTGGTGCTGACTCTCATTTGCATCCCAATCGATAAAGTTGGTGTTGGTGAACATAGCAAGTTCTTCGTCGAGACTTCGTAGGTTCTCTTCCGTCACTGCGGGAGGTTCTGGGACCCTATTCAAATCCTGTAATAATTGCGACACGTTCACGGCCTGGCCGCGGCGGCTTGAGTAGCTGGGTGGCATCTTTTCCAAAGGATGCTACTTCGGTCGACCCGCGAGAGCTTTGACGTTGGGGAAGACTCGTCTCGGTACGCCGTTCGTCGATAATATCGATATGGGGCGTGAAGGGCCGACAAATTCGTTAAATTTTGCTGTAGTAGTAGTTTGAGAGAATTTGACCAGAAAATATGGCGAGACGGTTAGAATTTGGCAGATGTAAAAGAAGTGGTGCTCCGGTGGTACTTCAACGTTTAGGTGGGTCAAAGGGCGATCGGACAAAAGACAAGTTTGCTCTAGCAAGGCACCTTCAGATACGGCCGATTTTGACCGATGGGCGTACGTTAATACGTACTGTAACAGCTGACGCTCGGTTGACGCTTTAGGGATGGAAGGGAAGAAAAAAAACAGGAGCCCCCTCTAGCCCCTCTTTCTTTTCGTATAGTATTAGTCAGTACCTTGCACTCCCGTCTTATACCCCCTTCTGACTCAGTAATCATTCAACTTTTGTCCTTCGAGAATTACTGATGAAGTTGGAGAGGATGAAGATTCGGGAAGGAGTAAGAATTATTATCTGATTCCCAAGTTGCAGATCGATAGGCAATTCCATCCTATACATACATGTACTACATGTACTGTACATACGCGTTCCCGTGGGCCATTTCCTTCCTGAGATCCTGGAACCAGAGTATACCTTAAGTGGCATTCAGCCCGGCTTCAAGTGGATGACCTATTAGTCAAGTAAACTGACTCGGACCAACCACAACCCACGAAAAGCCTCCGTCTTCCCACATCTCCCACTCGCCCGCGTATTTCTATACAGACCCCCCACTGTCGCATCTATCTAGAACTGCTTGGACCCTGACTATCCCAGGTCCTCTTGCAGGTGTTCGTTATTAAATAACAGAACTTTGCCTGCTTCCCGACAGCGTTTCCACCCGTCTATACTACTTTACCACCCTATGCCAACACCATGATTCTCTAGCCGCGATACTAGTCTGTATGAGAAGACCCCTTTTATTTCCATTGACCATAGAGAATTACTCTTTTGCTTAGAAATCATTTATCAGACCAATGAGAGGGGAAGAGGGCCTATGGAGACTAGGTGTGCCAAGGCCGTCTAACTCGCCGTTCCTGCGATATGTCGCATTCTATCTCACGATGCTATCAGGTAATTGATGGTAGAGATTTGGATGTGCGGTAATATGTATGCATCACCTATGGAAAGCCTTGCGATGGAAAGTTGATCCGAGCCTGGACTGTGGCGACTTAGAGGGCTGACAGGTCTATGATGGTATGGTTTCAACACGATCTCGAGAAACTTCAGCGAAAATGACAGAATCGGGCTCCCGCTACAATGAATCTTGACGTCAGTTAGTGCTTCGTGCTAAATTTTTTTTTTCCATACTCTGCCAAATGAAGAGGAAGTACAATACTTCCTATGTATATGTCTATCTTCGAACACCACCATTGAATACATATTTTTAGCTCTGGTACATATGTAGAGTAGCGAATATCGAGACAAGCGAGGATTAGATCTACCACCTTACTTGAGGGACCTACCATACCTTACACAAAGCCATGCAGGTTATTGCTCGCTCGGGTTGTTTTGCACCTTACCCATGGGATCTAGGATCGAATGCACGCATCCCGCAATTTCTCGCCAAGGCCTGTACAATCCGTTATCGGGTAACGTGGGGTCCATTCAAGGGCAACGCTCACACCCCTCGGCAAATTGGAGTTAGAGTTGAGGCTGACTAAGATCCCGTACCCCCGGCGCTTTTCCGCGGCTATGTGAGTGAGGATATGAGAAATCGCGGATTACCTTAAAAGGAAGTTGAATCACTCGTAAGATGGACTTGTTTGTACGCATTTATAGTACCAAACCTACATGTAGGTATGGGATCATATAGTAATCAATTATATCCTTGGGTCCAATGACATTGGATTGAATTGGATTGTCTATATCCAATATATCTTTGCACGTGCACTATCAAATGGCACTCAATTAGCAGAAAAGGGCGTATGGAACATGAAGATAAGAACTGTGATTGGCGATGATGTAATCAGCCAACTGGCAACCACCTGTCGCTCGAGACAACGCTGTCAGTCTGTCAATGTGCCTTCCATTGAAGTGTACCAAAAAGAAACTTGGTATTTTATAGCCATGTCTTAGACGTTGAATATTGGTTTTTGGGCCTTATAGCTTTTACCTCAAGTCTTCAATGCGGTCGCCGCTGTTAAAAAAAATTCAATTGGCCCAGTATCACATAGCAGCGTCTTATTTGGAGATGCAAAAACTTCGACGCGTCGCGTGTCCCACTTCAACTTTCCAATGTCAATATCTTAATGCAATCGATCCGTTCAATTGGAACCCAATAATCCAATTGCTATCGTATCAATTATAATCGCCATCTGTTATCGAAGAGCAAGGAGAAGAGGATCTAGAATAATATGGCGCGGTTGTCGCTGCCGACGACGGCCCGCCTCGCGTCTTCGTTACGAGTCGACCCCGCGAACAGCACCGTAATCAAGATTCTCAACCGCCTCTCTCGACCATCTCTCCTATCGCTTGTGCTGGACTGGCTAGATGAAAAGAATCAACCCCTATGCCCACCACTTCTCCGCCGACCAGACGCGCCCGACGACGAAGATGAAGATGACTTCTACCCACCCGCGTCATCGCTCGAGGAGCTGCGCGAACTTTACGAGGCTATGCAAGCGCGCAAAGGTGGTCGCCGCGAAGTAGTCGATCGCATCCTAGAGGGCGACTGGCGCTACGGGCTCAGTCTATACCAACTAGCAATGGCGGACCTACAATACCTATACGACCACCCTGGTAGTCTCAAGTGGACCGCGTATCGCATCCAACGACTCAAGACCCCAGAAGATGAGGAGGACGCCGAAGGCCTGGAGAAGGCAGACAAGGAATCCCTCGCAGTGCCGCGCTTCCACCCCTCCACCTTCTTACAGAACCTACAAGCCGAGGTGCTCCCCGATGTCAAGGCGCATTATAACTTTGACCGTCCGAAGGGCATGCCGCTCTTGCTGCTGCGCGTCTTCATCATCGATTCTCCGTATAACACCGACCTAGCCGTCTCGACGCGACATCGCGGCCGTCCTGGAGTTACCAGTAGTGCCGGTACAACAACGAGTTTCGATACCTCCAGAACGATCTACATCGCGTTCCCGGACGCCTCCCCACATATCTACATCTCGAAGTCCGCCGCCGGCGGGGGCGCCGCTTCGTCAGCAGGCGCGGCGGGAGAGGCAAAGAGCCTGCGCGCGCTCATCGTGGAAGGTATCCCGAAAGCGCTATCGCGCCCGCGCGAGCGCTATACCCTCAAGGGAACGAACCTCGTGACCAAGAACCTGGCTGCTATGCAAGCCATCAAAGGCGCGGGTCGCACGAACGCGGCGGGTGGCGGATGGAGTATATATGCCGGTACTGAGACCTCGGATCTGAAGACGTATAGCCCGCTGCAGACCCTACTGCCCACACCCCCGCTGTCGGATGCGTCGTCGGTTGATGAGGATAAGGCGGATAGTGCGGAGAAGGATGGACGCAAGCGCAGGAGAGTACTGGATGATCCTGCGGAGGTGGAGGATGAGAAGCAGGCTAAACGAGCGAAATTAGCTGCGCAAGGACGGTTTGGCAATTCCGCGAAGATAGATGATGGGAAGGGAGTGGAGAGGTTGGATGTCCTTATCGAGGACCCGTTTCCCGCTGGTATCGCTAGCTTCTCGGATGATGAGGATGAGTCTAATGCTGGAAGGGATGGTGATGCGGGCGATGCAGCTGCGCCGTCGCGGCGCAAGTCCAAGGGTCGCCAAAGTATCCTCGACTTAAGTATTTCTCAAGAAGACCTGGAGGATGTAGGCGGTGGTGGTGGAAGAGGAAGAGGGGAGGAAGGAGAGAGAGGTTGGGCTCCGCAGATCAGGCTCTCGCTTCATGGTTCACATGTGTTTGCTGGTGTGCGGCAGCTGGTCGAGGCGGGTATCGTGGATGGTGAAAAGATGCCTGGATGGTTGACCGGCGAAGAGGGCGTGACGATTGGCGCCGTTCGGCATGGTAGGATAAAAGGCTTCAAGGGCTCCGGGGTGTGAATGAATGTCTATGCCATTGCGCCTGGCTTCAAATACTTCGCTGCGGTCTAAGGCATTGGATGGGAAGGACTTTAAGGCGTTCGGCGTTCATCTGCTGGAAGAGGGACTAAAAGTCATCGGATAGGTTTATATACCCCAATGAATTGCTTCGAGACCGAATTAATCTGGAACCGTGTTTTAAGACGAGTATCTATTTTATCTGTCTTCCGTTCATCGTCTATTCTGTCGCCATGCTGCTCTATTCTATTCATCTACCGGAAACACTTTAGTCGTATTCCGCCAAGCTGCCTCACAGACTTCTTCCAATGTAACGCCCTTGATGCCAGCAACGATCTTGCCTACTCGTTCGATCATGCACGGTTCGTTGCGGCCTTTTACCATAGCGCCCTCGACCCATTTCTCTTTCTTCACCGTCTTCCAACGCTCTGGCACCTCGGATTCCTTCTTCTGCGGCTTCTTGGACTGTTGTTGCTTGCCTTTGCGAGGTTGCTGCTGTTGAGCTTGTTCCACTGGTGCGCCGTTGCTAGTCACCTCCGCATTGTTCGCATTCCCATTTTCAGCAATGTTAGCAACTTCCGGAGTCGCTGGTTTGGGCGGCTCGATGAGGTACTTCCAACCCTCATGGCTAGGCCGAACTTCGCACCATGGGCCGTCAGTCTCAAGCATAAGCCGATCGAGGTGAATTTCTTTCACCACAGCACAATTCTCGGCAGTCTTGAAACTGCAGCCGTTAATACCTATATACAGCCCCAGATCCATTAGCTCGCGCATCTCCTCGGGTGTCCCCGTGAAGCTGTGGACAACGGCGCCGCGTTCGAGCTTCTCGAGACGCGGCCCGAATTTGTCTTTCAGGAGACCCACGAAGTCAGCGTGCGCGACACGTGAGTGCAGGAAGAGCGGTAGTTGAGGTTTCAGGGAGAGAGCAAGATCTAGTTGTGCGGCGAACGAGTGCAGCTGGATCTTCTTGGAGCAATAGTGCAGCCGGTCGTAGTCGAGCCCGAACTCGCCGAAGGCGACGAGCGGGCTCGGACCCTTGCTGCTGCTCCGCGCTTCTTCAATGAGGGCCCGGAGCTCCGATATGATCGACGCGGTCCTCTCAACGTCCGGCTCATGGTCTTCTGCTATGGGCTGAGAGGGGTCTGGATCGCAGGGCATGGTGTGCCCGTTGGTATCTACATGGGAATGTGTTGTGCTGAATATGGAACTGGAGCAGGGGTGTATGCCGGCGGTTGTATATACGGTGCCAGCTTCCTCTGTGTTAGCTTGTCCCAACGTCTTATCTGGAGAATAACTACTTACGGTATTCTCTTGCTATCTCGAGCGCATGTCTCGAGCTTGTGAAATCTGAACCGGTAACTATGAGCTTCTGGCAACCGACTTCGCGTGCTCTTGATATAACAGCGCTTAAGTCATCAGGATGCCGCTGGGTGCCATGGTACTGACCCCGAAATATCGGGTCGGCAAGGTTGATACCGATCTAGTGAGAATGGATGATCAGTAAGTGAGTTGGAACAACGTAAGATGAGAGATAGTTGTGATTCAAGAAAGCATAGCCATAAAGCTGTAATTTTGTCGTGGCGAGTATGAGAATGAAGATGGCCATAGGAGTAGGTAGAGGCCAGGCTTACATCAATATACCGAGGTTTATAAGTCGTGTCGTTCGGCGCGACAGACGCTGGTATGGAACCCGAACTATCGGTAGCCATCCTGAAGATTGATACTGAGAAAGCTCTGTCAATAATCCTAGGAGTCAATCGGCTTTTTACACTGAAGCGTGTAATATGGAGAACCGCGTTCCGTGAGAGCATCAAGAGTCGGGTATCTCAGTACGACCTCATTCTCCCCCGAATTTATAGCAGCGTGCTTCAATTATGATCCGGCCTCTCATTAATTCAGATCAGTAACATTCAGATGACACACATAGCAAGGCTTGGTGAGTCACCTTCAAACGGTGGTTGAGCTTCAGTCAATAGTACTGGCTGGTTCATAAGGTGGGAAAAGGTACATTACCATATGTACCTGAAGATTTGCGAATTAAGCTCACGTGCTTTCGTGGGGTCCACGGTAGACAAGGGGATGGGGAAAATCAACAGGTCACATTTGACGTAGTAATGCAGGCCAGAGCATGTGGCTTTAGTTCATCAGTATGCATAGGTGTCTATTGAAGCTATATCTCTTTTAATAAGAATACACTTGCTGTACTCGCCTTGTAGATTGAGGTTATGATGTTACTGTCTTTTTTGAGCATGGATAAGTGAGTTTTTACGTGGATGCATGTGACGACCCGGGTCTTCAATGTTGTCAAGGATCGCGATGTTAATGGAGTGCGGGGCAAACCAGTTCTAGGGTTTAGGTACGAACAGGGGGTCTTAAAGACAAACAGCTGCAACCACTTAAGCCAGATTATTATGGGGGAAAAAGGAATCTTCAACGCAAATTCTAACAAACAAAATTCAAGTACTCCATTGGATAATAGCAGTATCAGACTGATATTTACTTGATACATATGTATTTACCAGGTAGACAACCTATATGTAGTTCAGGTAAACTGCTTAAAAGCTTTAATAAATACAGTGCTTACCGTAGGTACGGTAGTTAGAACCCCGCCCAGCCCGCGTCATTGGCGCGTTGAGTGGATTTTGTAACACAGATTAATTACATACGGTATGTAGGTAGCCAGGCAACCAGGATTCAGATCATCGTGCACCTTAGGAACCGCACTTGCTGATTAATTCTCAAGTGAACTCAGCTGGCGACAGGCCCACTTGATTCCTGCCAACGAGGGTTTAATTGTTCCGAGATCCATTAGTGTTTTTCTCGACGCGCTAAAATCAGAAAAGACGCGCCAACACTTAGCAGACATTGCAAACCGCGTTTCTACTTAAGAATAGACCGTGCTCAACTCCTCTTCCTCTAAACATTTTCCATTCACAACAACCACAACAGGCCACTACATCATTCTACATATTTGACATCTGCATGCTCTTGCATACAGATAGTTGTGGCCTTCAATTAACTACTACTTCCATTGAATAAACCTTACTTCATTCTTCTTATTACTTAATCACAGAACTTTTTTTTTCCTCCTCCGCCACCTTCTTTTACCCCGGATATTCCGCCGCCTAACCTTCACGATGTACGTCAAGAAGCGTGGTATGTTACCTCTAAATCTCTTTTATTTGAGTGTCATGCTAAGACGCACATAGATGGACGCCAGGAGCGCGTCCAATTCGACAAGATCACAGCTCGTGTCTCGAGATTGTGTTACGGTCTCGACACAGACCATGTCGACCCTGTTGCCATTACCCAGAAGGTCATTTCTGGTGTCTATGGAGGTGTTACCACAGTACAGCTTGATGATCTCGTAAGTTTCTCTAGCTCTGAATTGGGTTGAATCACCTTCTAACAGAGTACTTCCTACAGGCAGCCGAGACCGCCGCGTACATGACCGTCACCCACCCAGACTATGCCATCCTTGCTGCACGTATTGCCGTGTCAAACCTACACAAGCAGACGAAGAAGCAATGGTCTTCTGTCGTCAGCGACCTCTACCACTATGTCAACCCAAAGAACAAGAAGCCATCTCCTATGATTTCTAAGGAGACATACGAGTGCGTCATGAGACACAAGGAAGACTTTGACTCCGCCATTGTCTATGACAGAGATTTCAACTACCAATACTTCGGCTTCAAGACTTTGGAGCGATCTTACCTATTGAAGCTCGACGACAAGATCGTAGAGAGACCACAGCACATGATCATGCGTGTGGCTGTCGGCATCTGGGGTGACGACGTTGAGAAGGTCATCCAGACCTACAACCTCATGTCTAGCAAATACTTCACTCACGCTTCCCCAACTCTCTTTAATGCTGGAACACCCCAGGCCCAGCTCTCATCTTGCTTCCTCGTCGACATGAAGGATGATAGCATTGAGGGTATCTATGACACTCTCAAGACCTGCGCCATGATCTCCAAGATGGCTGGTGGTATTGGTCTCAACATCCACCGCATCCGTGCTACTGGCTCATACATTGCTGGCACTAACGGCACCTCGAACGGAATAGTACCCATGCTACGTGTCTTCAATAACACTGCAAGATACGTTGATCAGGGTGGCAACAAGAGACCTGGTGCTTTCGCCATCTACCTCGAGCCGTGGCACTCGGATGTTTTCGAGTTCCTTGACCTTCGAAAGAACCATGGCAAGGAGGAAGTTCGTGCCCGCGATCTCTTCCTAGCTCTCTGGATCCCCGATCTCTTCATGAAACGCGTTGAGAAGAATGGAGAGTGGACCCTCATGTGTCCTAACGAATGCCCTGGTCTAGCTGACGTCTATGGCGATGAGTTCGAGGCCCTGTACGAGAAGTACGAAGCAGAGGGTCGCGGCCGCCAGAAGATTAAGGCTCAGAAACTATGGTACGCCATTCTCGAGGCTCAGACTGAAACTGGAAATCCCTTCATGCTTTACAAGGATCACTGCAACCGCAAGAGCAACCAGAAGAATCTTGGTACTATTCGCAGCTCCAATCTCTGCACCGAGATCATTGAGTACTCTGCCCCTGATGAGGTAGCTGTCTGCAACTTGGCTTCCCTCGCGTTGCCCTCCTTCGTTGACTATAACGAAGGCACTTATGACTTCCAGAAGTTGCATGAGGTTACCCAAGTCGTTGTTCACAATTTGAACAGAATCATTGATGTCAATTACTACCCCGTCCCAGAGGCCCGTAACAGCAACATGCGACATCGTCCCATCGGTCTTGGTGTTCAGGGTCTTGCCGATACGTTCTTGGCATTGCGTATGCCTTTTGAGTCGCCAGAGGCTAGACAATTGAACAAGCAGATCTTCGAGACGATCTACCATGCCGCCTTGACTGCGTCTACGGAGATTGCCAAGGTTGAAGGCCCTTACTCTACCTACGAAGGTTCTCCCGTCTCGCAGGGCATCCTTCAATACGACATGTGGAATGTCACCCCATCGGATCTCTGGGACTGGACCAGCCTCAAGGAGCAAATCAAACAAAATGGTGTCCGCAACAGCTTGTTGGTCGCCCCGATGCCCACAGCCAGCACATCCCAGATCCTAGGTAACAACGAGTGCTTCGAGCCTTACACCTCCAACATCTACTCTCGCCGTGTTCTTGCTGGCGAGTTCCAGGTTGTCAACCCCTGGTTACTCAAGGACCTTGTTGACATGGGTCTCTGGTCTGATAGCATGAAGAACCGTATCATTGCCGAGGGCGGTTCAATTCAGAATATCCCTAACATTCCCGCCGACATCAAGGCTCTTTACAAGACCGTTTGGGAAATCTCCCAACGAACTGTTGTCCAGATGGCCGCTGACCGTGGTGCGTTCATTGACCAGTCCCAATCGCTAAATATCCACATGAGGGAACCCACTATGGGCAAGATCACCAGTATGCATTTCACTGGTTGGAAGCTTGGCCTGAAGACTGGAATGTACTACCTCCGTACACAAGCTGCTGCTGCACCTATCCAGTTCACTGTCGACCAAGAAGCCCTCAAGGTTGCGGACTCGAACGCAGCTAAGTTAGGCATGCTGAAGAAGCGAGGTCCCCCTGGCAACTACAACTCTTCTGCCTCGACAAACATGGCTAGACCGGCATATGCCAAGCGGGAGGATTCGAACAACAACCTAGCTGCGCCGGCTCTTAATGGGATCCCGACGCCGAGCACCACCCCTCCCCCAGTTTCGGATATCAAGGTGACTCGACCAGTGGCTTCACCGAACAAGGTCGCCCCTTTCAAGGCTGATGTTGATGAGGGTGAAAGTCCCAAGGCTTTAGCTACCGAACCATCGGAGAAGGTCAAGGAGGAGGAGCTTCCGGAGCCGGCTCTTAATGACCAAAAGTCTTCCCAAGAGGAGGATAAGGAAGACAAGAGCAAAGAGCGCGAGTACGACATCTATGCGGATGCCGTCTTAGCTTGTAAGTCAATATGGACGATTCCCTCATTTAATCAACACGTACTAACAACAATCTAGGCAGCATCGAGAACCCCGAGGCCTGCGTTATGTGCAGCGGTTAATAGGTCTGACGAGAACCAAGAAGTGATGACGATATGTGGTTGATGAAGGACATAATGGGACTTCGATTGCTTCCAGTCCCAAGCTTGCTTGGGCTTTATGAGGAAGCAAAATACTGAACGATACGCATGGGTGCAATTATGGTTAGGTTATAGGGAGCACTTGTTCAGCTCCTACGCATGGTTTTTAAATGAATTCTGCATGGTGTTTCATAGTTTCGCAGACGCACGACCTCGCCCGTCGCCTTAGATGCCCATTTACGCATCCAATGGCGCCAGTACCCGCTGTTTCTTTAGAGAATAGGTCAATCAAAATATGACAATGAGCATGTCTTGATATTGGAATATGTGATGAATATAGTAATTTAAGATAAATACTCAATCTGGCCAGAGCGAATTTCAATTTATGTCCTTGGGCATGAAATGATATTCTATATCCAAGCCTGTAGTTAATTCGCAGTGGTAACCTACTCCCCAAATCATTATGCATATACTTGTTACATCGAAGCAGCACCTCTTAGCAGGGCACACAGTAAGTTCCAAGTAAGATCGATGTTTTAGGGCACCAGTCGAGACACTGGTTCTTAGGAGAATTCATTTTGACAGCAATGTCTCTTGCAGCCGAATTTACCTAATCTTCACCACTTGACCAATGTCGCTCGGGACATTTCCTGTCTACCAAACGAGAGCGACTACCTAGGTAGATTTTCGAGGAAACAAACGCCATGAGGCCGGACATCCGACGAATTCGCAAGTTTTCAGTGTGCCAAACACGCGTCCTACAGCATCGGCGAGACATCATATGAGAAAAGGCCGGGTATTGTCGTACAGAGTTCGCCTTGCAATTCACAGCTGTATCCCTCAGCAAAATGCAATCCCCATTGTTCAACATCATCTTGATTAGTGGTAGGAAGCGCGCTGTCCAACAAACCAGTCAAGCTGAAAAATTTTCATCGAGAATACACCGCAGGCGGGTTTCGGTGAAACATACATGTAGGCAGCACGATAAGATGTGTCCTCCATCAATGACGGTGGTGGAGCCAATGATATGCAGGAAAGACCTGAGTCAAGGAACTAGTGCATTTACCGTCTATGTATGGCCCTCTGTCTGGTTGGCAAGCAACGAGGGAGGATTCTACGTCCGCCGTCGCACGGAATAGTCGTGCAAATTTCCAGGTGTTTCACTTGCCGAGGGCGTTTTTTCATCCCGTCCTTGGTCCTCGGCCCCTGGCTCGTCGGAAAGGAAATTTAATCGTGTCGATGAACTATAATAAGTTCTCTTATTAAGTAGGATAGTTGATCTCGGAAGGATGTGATTTGGAACCAGAAACTTGCCGTCTCGTGCTTCCTAGACCTGACCAGCCCCTCCTTCTCCCCGAGGCCGATATTGATGCGACCGAGAGACGGTGAGCAACCACGCGGGTGGGTTCAACTACAAGCCCCAACAGGATCTGCTTCTATTGTTCTCACTTGACATGGGCAGATGAGCAACCAGGTGATTGGAGTGGACATGCATGTGGCTACAGATTTACAATGCTGGACACATGGAGACGGTTAGCTATCAGGGCAAATATGCGTCCATTGTTACCTGTTGTGACATCAACAGACATTTCATCTATTCAATTGGGCCTCACGCCGGGTGTAGTCCTGGGGTCACCAAATCTTGCTTTGCTTTTCCCACCGTATCCTTGGCGACCGACTATGACCTCGTTAAATAGGACCAACGGTGGCATGAGAGACTGCCTTATTTTAATTGTTTGATCTAGGAAACTTGACATCGAATTTACCTCACTTGAAAACAAGCTTCTGGATGAACCAGGAACATTTCTTGATATTTCCCAAGCTGTCATGGTGGTGTGGAGAAACTTCTGAGTTGGCTTGGCCGACCGGCTGGGAAGATACCGTAGACAAGAGCTCATGCGGGGCAGAGATCGCACGCAGGGATTATGAGAGTGGGGACTTATAGTTCATGACATCAGTCATAACCTTGGAAATTTTCATAGAAATACGCCAACTGCACTGATTTCCGACTCCCATTGTGGTGTTCAATTGTGGGCCATTGACTTGTTCTGAATTACGGTATCGGCACCATAATTGTGCTTCCGCATTTTGCCCACTTGATAATATAATTATGATATATTCTACAAACCGGATGAAGTTCCTATTTAACGACTTATCCAGTAAGGCAATTGGCTATCTACTAGGTCCGCAGGGAAGCACCACGGCTAACGGCACTCATCCACATATAGCTAGTGCTACCTGATAATCTACAGTCTAAATATTACCGACCAATCAAGCCGCTAGACCGACATGTCCAGTTGTCCAGATGCAGTAATCACCTTAGGTAGTAGTAGCCCTTGCAGGAAGCTTATTCGAGCTTAACCTACGCCTTGGAACTGTTTATTGATTTCCTTTCCCGAAAATCTTTTTGCTTTTTTTACTGGCAAACTAGTAACATCATGAAGTCATGGAGTCCGGTCTCAGAGACTGGGGCATCACATGTAGATTTCAATAGAAGCTATTAAGCTACATGTAGTTTCCACTTGCGGCATTGAAGGCTCAAGAATTTCTTTGTTCGGCTGTAATTGTTCACGTCGGATAGCTGATTAGTACAATTGACACCCGCTGGATGCATAAGCTCTCCCTTATTCAGCCAAACCTAGACTGGTCATAGACAAACAAATGCGGTCACCACTACCATACAATTCATGAACGTCACTGAGTTCATAGCAAACTTGCTTTGTCTTGTCTGGCTTAGCTACTACCAAAATATCTAGTCCCACTTGATGATGCAAGTCGACATGAGCCGTCAAGTACCGTGCCAAGTATGCTGAGCTTCCTAGGTACCTAACAGCCAATGCGGTCAAGACTACAGCTCACCGCTGTAGACTATCAGGTTTTTAGTGTTGATATTAACTGGCTGGCCAACGAGGATCAGCAAGAAGGTTGGGAAGCTGTGATATTGGTAGATCAGATACACAAATGATGTGCATAGAAAAAATAGTGCTCAATGCAATTAATCAATAATCACTTGCAAGTACCCAGCGCACACATGGCAGGCGCGATCTCCATGCATGTTGCACAAAAGTGGTACGTATCGAACTATAGCACTTGGGATGATACAAGTATTATCCCACAGCGTCAATTTGCAAGGTATGACTTAACCTTTCAAGCTACATAATTCCAGGTTATTTAACTGGCCAAGGACAGGCTTCCGTGTTTGTTTCTTCACGAGTCCTCCGTAATTTCGTCTACCACGTGCGAGAAAGCAGCAGCAACCAGCAAGCAAGCAATATCTGAAACCACTTAACTGCCTATTTCTATCGACTTTCTTCCTCTCTCAACTTCATACTTCAACTTGACTAGACCAGTGTATTCACTTGTCGGCTCGGTTTTCACTCCACGTTAGTTGTAGGTAAGTAATCAGTCAGTCAATGATACCTATGGTAGATAACCCCATCTACTACATCATATCGGCATTACGCATATTTCCCTTTATTACACGTCACGCATTCGCGTATATCATCACCGTTGACATTCTACCCTTTACCTATAAGGTTCATGTCACCTCACACCTAGCCATCCGTGTATATATTCCATCACCTTCTGAGATTGGTCGCCTCTTCATGCCGAGCTTGGTTCCCTTCTGCATCTTCGTTTCGTGTCTTACATGACACAAGCAGGTACACAGCCCACCGAAATTACCCCCTTTGACGAGAAAACTCAGGTGTACCTTCCTCTATTATATGAGCATCGCACCTGCTGCCTGACACGTATTGGCAGTCTCTGTCCGTCGATAAACAAACCTGGCCCCAGTCTTCCTGACCTCGAAATCCCATTTCCTCTTCTCCCAGAATCTCCCCATCAAAGTTCAGGAACACGTCCATCTTTCGTAAACATCACAACCGTCAACCCCCTCTCACCCGCGCATCTTCAAACTTTTGCACGCTTTTTGAGCATCCATTTCTACGATCTTCTTTGACAGCAGTAATTCTTACCGCTCTTGGTAGTCAGGTAACATCAATCGAGTTTCGACTTTCGACTTTCGACATCTTGAAGATGAAGACCTCTGCGATTCTTGTTGGTGTCGGCGCAGCCCTTGCTGTGGCCCAGGACATCAGCTTCCCTCAGGGATTTCCTGATTGTGGTGTAAGTCATCCTTGTTTTTTTAATCGTCTCTTGAGGAACTAACCAAATACACTTGTTATCCGTCACCATAACTCAATTGGCACTAACCATCTCTCTTCTAGGTGACCTGTATCAGAAACATGCTGGGCCAAGCTTCTCAACTCGGCTGCACTGACGTCGCCCCATCTTGCCTCTGCACCAAACAGAACTTCATATACGGAGTTAGAGACTGCGCTACGGAGTCGTGCCCAGACAATGCTTCTGCCCAGCAAGTAATCCAGTACGGCAGTCAGTACTGTGCTAGTAAGTTAACAACGAAGATATTTTCAAAGGTAGACGTCATGTCATTCATGCTAACCATTGTTATAGGTGTCGGTGTTGCCGTTTCTGGTCTTCCCTCTGCTGTGTGTTGTCATCTCTAAATATTAACAGACTCATACTTATTCATGACTCTCTTAGACCGGCCAGAACCCTTCTGCTTCTACCACTGTCGTCGCAACCGCTTCGCCAACCACTGCAAATGTAAGAGTCCTCAATCATTGTTATTCTTACTATCGCTAATATCATTGAAGGCTTCTCAGGGATCAAGCCGTAAGAGATTTCCAGTTACTCCTGTTATAGGCAGCTGTACTGTTGCCTGCTTTTCTATATTCTGTACTAACTCTCAAACCATAGATGCCGCTGGTAGCGGATCTATTCCCATCTCAACCACGACCTTCGAGACTAGCGTTACCCACAGCGGCAGTGTCATCGCCTCTACTGTCACTAGTACCGCCTTCTCGGCTTCTGGAGTCTCTGCCTCGGGCACAGGTGCTTCTGGCACTGCGTCTGGATCCGTCACCACAGGTGTAGTCGCATCGTCAATCACGTCCAACGGTTCCACCTTGGTAACTAGTGTTACTACCACTGGACCAGCCAGCAGCCATACCTCTGAGGCAAGTAACGAAGGCTCAGGCACTGCATCTGCCACCCATGCAGGTAGCGAGACCACTTCATCTACCTCGAATCCCGCTCAGCGAACTGCAGCACCAGCCGGCTTTATCGCTGCTGCTGGTTTGGCCGCCTTAATGCTGTAAGCAACTTGGCGAGTTTTCGACTATGTTAGGAGGGTTTTCGGTTCTTCATGGAAAGCAATGCATTTAGGGTTGAGGGTCAAAGACGATTAAGGCTCGTAGGTAATGTTATTGGTCGACTCGTGCATGGATGGTTCACGATGGCGAGGGTTACCTTCGCCTGACGATTGCGATGACTTTGAGATTGCTGGCGGTTCTTTTACGATGTATAAATGATTCATAGTCCACTAAGGACTTACTAATACTGTTCAGAGATACCCAACCCCTGAGGAGATGGCATCAGGCATCAGGCAGTGGAGTTGGTCTTCTCGCTTTCATGAAGGAAATTAATAAATAGAGCTTTCATCTACACGTCTCCAGCCCTCGCTGCGTAATTCAACCTTCACGATTGGTGGTAGGGATGGGTATATTCATGCCTTCACGACTGCTAGGGTGTTTTATCTCGTTTATAATTGTTAAGCGGTTACAGGATTGGATTCAGGAGTCCTATCCCGAAATACCTTAGAACCATATCTACCAAGAACGTATACGAGATGCACTTATCTTATTATTCGACTGATTCACTCACTCGTAATCATTAATGGGAACGAATAAATGTTTGTTCCGCGACGTTTCAATGTCATTACAAGAGGTTACAGCAAACTATATGCAAAGGGGCAAGAGTTGTGTTTTGATCCTAATATGTATTTTCTAAACGCGTCTCCCGTGTTTCCTAAACTCCATGCAATTGTGACGCGACGTGCCAGAAATTCCCCTTCAATGGTGTTCCACTGCATTTTGACTTGGCCTCAGTGGAATGCATTGGGGTCAGATCTAAACTCACTTGATATAGCCCTCCTTAACGGTCCATCCATCATCCTTTCGAGACGACCTTTTTACTTTTCATTTTTTAAAAGAAAGAGGGGAAAGGGGGGAAGGGGAGGGAGGAAGGGAGAGTTTTAACCGACAACCTCAACGAGGTTTCGGCCCCGAACCTCAGGGGTGCTAAACTTGTATACGACGTCGGTCGTTGCGAACAAGACTTCAATCGCATATTCGTCGTCCTCTGTCCAAGTTAGACTTGGTTCTTGCGGGATGCAGGAGATCTCGAACTCCCGCAGGTTAGGATATCGACCGTTTACAACGTCCTTGGCAAACCACTAAATACCAGCGAACAGCTTTCGGTCGACATCCAACAGGTACAGGGTCCTCAGAGAGTGTGGAAGGAAGTCTCTCAGTCTCCTGGAGACGTTGCTGTCCTCTGAGAGGTCCTCGGCGTCTGCTCCTGTCTCCTCTTCGTTGACGCCGTTTCGCGCCATCGCGGCGTAGATTACGGCCTCCTGCGTCATTTTCAGGTCTTTGAGCTTCTGGAGATGTCGCAGCGTGTAGACCCTGACGTTCCTAATATGACTGTATATCTCCATGAGAGAGTTGAGACGGCCTCCCGTGTGTCTGGCGATCTGCTTCCACTTGCGGAAGCCTTGGTTGATAAAGTTACGAGTAGCGGCATTCGGAAAATTTGGTGTGTGTTCGAGTTCGCCCTTTGTATATGCGAGGCTCTCGATGTTGTCACAGTGCTCGAGGAAGTGGAAGCCCTGGAGGACTTCGACTTGATGATAATCGATATGAACGTCGCGTAGCTGAAGGAGGGTGTCCATTGCTTCGCCGGGGTACGCCAACACGCGCCTCTCGTATGGCCAGTACTGCACGGTATCGTAACGCATCCGAAGGCGTAAACTGCGGAGCGCCGGCGCGGCGATGAATAGACCAAGGCGCTCCATAACTTGAAGTACATCCCCAAGAAGGTCGAAGCCGATGCTCACTGTTTTCAGCGAGAAGTAGCAGTTCAAGGGAGAGAACTCTGCCCAGTCTCTCAGGTGGTAGAATTCTTGGTCGCTCAATTCCCGGTGAGGCCGGATTCCCAGGTATAAGGATTTGAGATGCGGTAGAAGGCTAATCATTGTCTCCAGGAGAATACACGAGCCCGTCCTGAAGGTTAGATCCGATTGTCTGAGCAGCGAGGTATCCACCCCTAAGGGCATCGTTGCTCGACGGACCAGGGTAGCATCCCAAAGCCGAGGAAAGTGTTCGATGTAAACGCTCTTCACAAGGCGGGCGATCTGTGGTCGAAATGCTATGGTTTCGGTAAACTTGATAAATGATCTGCCACGCTGTGAGCCGGGGATGACAGTGCTGAAGTCCGCATACAGGCCCTTCCGGACGATGTCCCTGAGTTGTGAGTTACACCGCACGAGTGCTGCCATACTCGCTCTGTCATCCTTTTCTTCGAGGATGTCGACCACATGCATCCATATTTCTGTTGGGAAAGCACTCTTGGTATTGTCGTTGAAGACCCTCATGATGGCGGGTTGACGGCGAGGCTTGTCTTAAAGTTGACGAACTTTGGTGTAAGGGTGAAAACTAAGGGGTCGGACCGGTGATGAATGAAGACGACGTGTTGACTTAACGACGGTGTGATGAACTAAAGACACGTAGTAAAGTAAATGTCACGGCAAACTCGAATCGGTGTCGTGGACTAAAGCTGATGTTGGTAATAAAAATCAAGAAGAAGACTCGCCGCAATGACTTAAAGACGTGCAGTAATGTAGGGGTTATAAGTAAGGATGCCACCGATTAAAGACACCGTGACGAATAAGACGTAAGAAAGTAGAATGTAGAACGTCGTGATTAAAATAAAGTCTCGACGACGTGGTGAATGAAAGACTGCGATGTGAATTACATACAGTACATATGTAGAGATGGCGTGATGAATCAAACTCGTCGGCGCATGCCCAGGTACCTTTGTATATTTCCATTTCGGGTAGGAACCTAGAGGAGCATTGACTGCAATAAGGTACCAGTTGGTATCCACCTTATTGGCGATAAAGTTTGGTGTTTTATACGGTACATATGTGTGCTTATTAGCATGTAGGTACTTAACGATAAGAAATCAAGGTAGTTAGGACTTATCCATGTGAAATAGCTTTAAGTTATATAGTGTATAGGTCCTTTTAATAGTTATGAAGTATATGGAGTTGTCTGCTTCATTATAATTCTGTTTCGCCTTAAGCAGAAATACTTGTCTTTTCTTGTAGGTACCCTCTGCGATATAAGGTTGGCGGGCCGCTCGCCTAATGCACCCCAGATCACGCGATGGTGCGGGGTAGCTTCATTTCCGTTGCTTGATCGAAAGGTTGAAGCTGATCTGGTTGACACTGACTTCTTTCGATTGATATCTTTTAGGTGTGTCTTAAGGAACATATAATCTGAGGTTGCAGTACTTTTGTATTCCCTGGCGGATTAGCATTTACGTTAATAATGACACCTCCAATGATTCGCCTCGCCACAGCATCCCCAGGGACACAGGCGACAACAAGGGAAACACTCATACAGCTTCAAGATATAGCTACCCGGACGGCAGCCAATAGGGCTGATATTCTTTTGCTTCCCGAAGCTTACCTAGGGGGCTACCCCCGTGGTTCGGACTTCGGATGCAAAATTGGCTCTCGGACTGCTGAAGGTCGTGATGAATATCTGCGTTACTTCAAGAATGCTATCGATTTAGGAGACACTGTTGGCGATGGAGCCGGAGCTGGTGAAGCTTGGGTAAAGCGACAATTGGGGGCCGAAACCATTGTAACCGGTGATGGACAAGCGCAAGTGAGCAGGGGTGACGGAACTAGGGAGGAAGTCGAGCGAATTGCAAGAGAAACAGGCGTCTTTATTGTTGTAGGGCTCGTGGAAAAGGCTGGCGGTAGTTTATACTGCTCTGTCATCTACGTTTGTCCAAAGTTGGGAGTCATTGGGAAAAGGAGAAAGGTTCAACCAGTAAGTTTCAATTTCCTTGCACTATCGGCACTTGTCCTGGAGGATCAGAGATGTTTCGTGCAACCCATAATGTGTCAACTAATAGCCAGCCTGTCATACCTATTGGGCCAATAGCATTTGCAGCTCTATCAAGCTATTTCAGGGTTGTTTGCTTAGGTCACATATTGCTCCGATTACAGTCTCACATTCAGCTGCTCAGGCCCCCATATTAAAAGCTGTGGTCTTGTTTTCCTATTCAGTTCTGGGGGTTCTGTCGTTTCCTATATTTCTAGGAAACCAATTTCATATTTATATTCACTACATATGATGGAATCTACTTCGCATCTCAAGCCGTCATGGTTTAGTCATCAGCTTCAGATTCTGTCTAAAAATACGCAGCTCCATCAGAATGGGAGCCTTGCAAAGAGCGTATTAAGAATCTCTACCTACGATGGAACAAAACCCTCAAACAGGTTAAGCACATTATGACTCAAGATCATGACTTCTACGCCAAGCAAGCTGCCCACGCAAATCAATGGACTACGGGAGCTTCATCTTACCATTGAGGCACACGCCACAATCAAAACCATCCTAGACGCTCAAGGGACGGGTTGTCAATTCCCAATAACCCCCTGAAGAGGCATGTTTTCTGGAGAATATGGGCGGTAGTATCTCCTGGTGTCTAGGTAACTTTGTTGAAGCTAGACATGGTTTCGAGATAGTCTGTTTACGGAATCTCAACGTGGTATACAATGCTATGGGAAAGCGTGCGGAACAAAGTCAGATTACAAAAGAGCTTCATGTTTTGGAGAGCAGAGTAATGGAAGAGACCATACCACATCAATTAGCTGGGCCCGAAGTGGATGAATAAGGCCAACTAAATAGAGGACGATGCGAACACCGGCCTAGACTCATTGTTATTTCTGATATTAAGGTTCTAGATGTCTTCAACTAACGGATACATGTGCAGACAGGAACAGAACGATTGATCTGGGCGCAAGGCTCGCCAGCGACCCTCAAAGCAGTCAGCACGACTATTAAAGGAGTCCGCATTAACCTCGCTGCCGCCATCTGCTGGGAGAACTACATGCCGCTTCTGCGCCAAAGCCTCTACGCGCAAAATGTTAATCTCTATCTTGCGCCGACAGCAGACGGCCGCGATGCTTGGTTATCGCTGATGCGTACCGTGGCCCTCGAGGGCCGTTGCTTCGTCGTTAGCTCGAATATGTGCGTGCGTGGGGAATCTAGCAGTGCTCTCGCCGCTACGCATAGAAATGACGTAGCAACAAATGGAGGGCGTGAGGAAGACAGGTCTAGAGGCGCTGTTGGGAGACGAAACTCGTGCCTCACTGAGGAAGGTTTCGAAATCGCGTTGCCGGCATCACCAACGTCCACGTCGGTTTTCGGGAGGCCAAGAATCGGGAGTAAGGGGCCTAGTAGTAGGGGAAGAAGGAGGTCTATTTTTGACGAGGACGGAAACGAGATTGCGCTTCCTGACGGAGAACATATGTCATCTTCCGCCGTGATCGAAGAGGAAGAGACAGAGGCACGAAATGAAAGACAACGAGAGGCCCTTGCGTTAGTGAAATCGCCGGCTGGACCAAGCAACTTCATCTCGCGCGGAGGCTCCTGCATCATCTCCCCTTTTGGTGACGTCCTTGCTGGACCACAGTGGGAGGATGACGAGGGAATTATCTACGCGGATGTCGATTTTGATGATTGTATCCGCGGGAGGCTGGATCTGGATGCGGCAGGGAGCTATTCGAGGTATGGCATTTCCCATTTCTCATCTATGCATACTCTGTCCCTCTCGACTCGACGAGTCTGCCCTTTTCTGTATTTCGTATCAGCGTGATGAGATGCACACTTGACTTACATGAGATATAACAGGAACGACTCTTTCAAGTTTTCCGTTGCGGGTTTGGATCTTGATCCCTTACCTTACTACTAGTCTTCCTTTCACATCTTCTCTTACGATGATTCATCATCTATTCCATTTTCAGATCCTTAATGATGAGTTATTGAACATAGTAAATATGAATGATGATGTATTTATGTATGTATTCCAACTGCACAAATCTCCTTGAGCCGCGTTAGATGGAGTCGGACATGGGTAAATTGCAACTTGTATCTAGTGACTACCAACAGCTTCGGACATTTTATACATGAAGTCTCTTTGAAAATTCCAAGTCATTTCTCATTCGTACGAATCTAGGCAGTCCACATAAATCTCATCCATATAATGAGTGACTCAATCGCAATCTCGTTGTAAATTCAGCCTAAGGTACAGTAAACGGGTATCTAATTGTGCCATCAATCCCAGCCGGTGCATGCCTGATCCTTCCGTGAGCCATCAAGCCAAATCATCCCAAAACGATAGTAATAGGAAAAACTCCCCTCTCCCACTGTACACCGCAGAATCATGTCATGGGATGTGCCGTCGCATTCAAACCATTATCATACCCTGCTAACCTCTAAATAAATCAATCACTACCTAAAACACCGCTTCTCGTAACCATTGTGCTGTGGTATTCAATAATACGAGATGGTTCTCAACCGCTTTTCTTACTCGCTTATCGCAGGCTACTCCTTCAGCCCCAAACCCTCATCCTTCTCCTCAGCCACAGCACCCTTCTCTGCCGCCTCCCAGGGCGACGCAAGCGGACTGCTCACACCGGCCACGCTCCCGCTGATGCTATCAGCGCGGCCATGGCCCAGCAATCCACTGCGGATACTCGCCCCGTCGCCCGCCATGCTCTGCTTTCCGGGGGCATACAGACTATTTCTCTCGCCGGGTAGAGTAGGTGTGATGCCCGTCGTGGAGTATATGCTGGTGCGCTGCTGCTCGCTGCCTGGCCCCGTCGCGATTCGCGATGTTGATTGGTGGAGGCCGCCACTGCCGTCTACGTTCGCGCTGAGTACGCTCAGAGGTAGACTTTCGCGGCTACCGCCCCAGAGTGAGGATGGCGCAAGAGCCCGCACCGAGGCGTCGGTGTCCATGGACCGACGTCGCCGTCGCTTGCTTGAGGAAGCTAGTGTGAGAATGGAGGCGTTGTCTGTGAGGAGGTTGTTTGCTGTGGCCGTGTTGTAGGTCGTGGGGTGACCTGGGCCTGAGTGCGGCGCGAGGTATGGCGGGATCGCGGAGGCGGGAGAGTTTGTGGGGAACGGTTGGCTGAACTGGATGGTCTGGGAGTTGCCCTGACTAGACGATTGTCCTGCATGGGGTTGGCCGTTGACCGCACCGTTGGGTCCCATTGACTGTATGGTGGTTAGAGTAGTCGTTAGGGACCGTACTGAGGGCGCGGGAGAGGAGAAAGTGCTGTCCCCTCCTTTTCGGGAGTCAAGACCTCCGTTTGCGGTGCGGCTGGTGCCTGTTACTGATGATGCCATGTGTGAGGGGGCGTGAATAGAGTGGCCAGTCTCGTAATCGGTAGACGTCGTCGGTGCCACGGACAGGCCGCCAGCGGTCGGAGGTGCTGCTCCATCGGCAGATGTTCGTGTTGAAGAATGACTTCCTCGAGCTAATGAAGGGTCTGAGAGCCTAGCGCTGTGGGAAGCCAAGAATGACGGGTCACTCTGATGGGCGGGAACGGTGATGCCGAGGCGACCGGACTGAGGGTAGGGGTTGTTGTTCTTGGAAGGCCGTTTCTTGTTGGAACTTTTGGGAGCGGTATCACTGCGCTTGAAATGATTGTGACGGCCGCCCTCGGCGGAGGAAGAGGAGCCATTTTTGAAGTTGGCGAGCTTCTTGACCCATGTCGTGAAAGGGCGTCTACGGCCTGAGCGTTCTTGACGATCTGTCATAGTAGATGTTAGAGCTGCAATCTCGTAGCTTGGGCTTACATTTAAGAATGCAGATTAGGTATATAAGAGATGGTATGCCTGGAATAAAAGATGGGATGATATGAATCGTTTCTAGAAGAGACTATTTACCAGTAGGAAGTGGGGATGTCTCGGTCATGGCCATCTGAGGACGAATATAGGGTGTAGCGTGGTGGCGAGCAAACTGTAAACACTATCAAACACTATCAAACGAAGGTTTGAGGATCGCCGGGTGAAGACGTTAAATATATGCGGGGGGCCTCGGGTCACGTATCGTGTCCGACTCGTTGGCGCGATGGCCCCGGCGCTCCAATTGACGATGATTAATCTGTCCAAGTGTAGTGAGAGAGTTGGGCAGTTATGTGATGACGATCCGGGTTTACCACAGTCATACAAAGACGGAGATGTGGTCTTAACAATTAAACCTCGATGCTCTGATGCTCTTGTTTTTCGAGGGAACCTGGACGAGCAATCTGCGTTAGGCTTCAGGAACGGGCAGGAAGGGATGCGGCCCAATAAGCCGAAATTACTCAGGTAACAAACGGTATGTAGGGATGAAGTTGTTTCTTTTAGAAAGTAGCCATCACCGGTGATGGGGGTGCGATGGGCGATGGGGCGCACTTGGATGAACCGGTTTCCTTTAGTGCCAGGTACGTCTCCAAATCTGTTATCCACAGCAGAGTCCAATTAAACCTTCCGAAATGGAACCCCTTCCCCCTTGCTTTCCCCAATTTTTCTATTGAGGCTGATGCGGGTCTCCACTTGCGCCTAAACGAGTAGAAATAACGTCATCAGCCACTCATATCGAGCTTTGCTTCCACTTTCCCACTTTCTATAGTTACCTAAGCCGATGTGGCTCAAAGAGGTCTTGGTCCCTTAACTTCAAACTGAAGACTCTTACCCGAGTCACCACCTGATCTGAGATATTATTGCTATGGCACTTTGACTCCTCCATGGCTATGGCAACATATCGAAATTAACCTTATGAAACTACTAAGCGAATAAACAAATGACGAACATGAGGTACGAGACAATTCGCGCCGTTCAGCAATGTCCATCCAGCGGCTGCCGGAAAATGTCATTGCGCAAATCAAATCATCTACCACCATAACATCACTCAACGCTGTTGTCTGTGGCCTGGTTAAAAACTCTCTGGACGCTGCAGCTACTAAGATCACCATATCCATCGATTACGTTCGAGGTAATTGCTCTATTGAAGACAATGGCTTAGGCATTCCTCCTAGCGAATTCAAGCCTACCGGAGGTCTTGGCAAACTGCATTATACATCCAAGTTCCCTGCACGTAATGATAATCACGGTCGATACGGCGCTTTTCTGGCCTCAGTTGCAGCTCTATCTCTACTATCCATTACCTCGCATCACCATGACTATCACTCCCATAATTCGATTAAAATCCACAATTCTGAGGTCTTGGCGCGCCATTTGCCTTCACTGCCGGACCAAAGGCTGCTGAGCTTTCCTCATGGGACCCGGACAACTGTTCGGGATCTTTTTGGATCTATGCCTGTGAGGGTCAAACAGAGGGCCATTGACGCTGAAAGAGGTGTTCACTCTAAGGACTGGGAAAGACTTAAGCGTTCTCTTGTGGCGTTACTCCTTGCCTGGCCGGGGCAGGTCTCTATATCACTCCGCGATGCCGTGGATAACCGCAGTGTTACCATCCGCATTCCTGAGGAGTCATTAGTCTCTCAGGATGGCGAATATGATCTTCTCGGCCTCACTACTCGTGTATCGAGGACATTGTTCCAAGCCCAGCTATGCGATGACCGATCCCGAGACTCGTGGGTACCTCTCAAAGCATCTGCGGGTCCAGTCTCAGTCGTAGGTGCGGTGTCGCTTGTTCCGATAGCATCTCGGCATGTGCAGTTCATCAGCATAGGGGTGTGGCCTGTGTCTAATGATCACGGCTCAAACATATTATACGAAGTAATCAATCGATTATTCGCGAATTCGAGCTTTGGGGTAGAAGAAGACGGCGAGGACCTCAACGAAGATGAGCGAAATAGGAGGGCCAAGGACCGCCGATTCAAAACGGATGGATACACTAATCAAGAACTCAGGGGCAGAAAGGGAGTCGACCGGTGGCCTATGTTCTACATTAAGATCAATCTTTCAGAACGGAACTCTCGAGTCTCTGAATGTAACGTGGAAGAAATCCTTGATGAACGTCACGAGAATTTAAAAGGAATTATCGATGTTTTAACAGCGGTAGTTTACGAATTTCTCAAGGCAAACCACTTTCGTCCAAAGTATTCTAGGCCTCGCAGGATTGCGTCAAGCAGGCACTCTAACTCTCCGGAAAGACGCAGCAACTCTCTATCTAGAAGCTCTACTCCCAAAGCCGATTCTGAAACAGATCTGGCCAGAGCAACTCGAAGTCATATCTCCCTTGGGGATCTAGCTAGTACTCGTCTTAACCTGGCTCCTAGTACTTCCCGCTTGCGATCCGATTCCCCATTCGATTCATGGACACGTGTTAAGTCGGGACAGCCTCAATACACACATTTGCACGAGAAGTCTCCTCTATCTCAAGAATGTATCACTGGGGGATCGTGTTTATCAAACGATGAGGATATGGCAGATGCCCCCTTAGTCGCTCCAGATGGCACGTTACTACGTATTCCATTTCTTGATGTAGAAATCGATTCACACCAGATCAGCGAGAAGCATGAAGCTAGGGAGGAGAGCTTCGGTGAGGGCCAGTCTCAGCTTCGAGAAGGCGAGGAGGTGTTATGGACTAATCCGACGACTAAGGAGGTCTTCGTCATTGATGCCCGGACTGGCCTAGTTATTCGGCCTCTAAGGAACAAATTGGACACGCCTGAGGCACTTGGCGATGCATCTCATCTACCGTTAAGAAAGAAGTTACGAACAAACACCAAGCCGGTTCCCAGAGACGAGAAGAGCAAGTGGCTAGGCGATCTCTTGTCATCTTGGGATAATCCTGTATTTCACTCTCAAGAACCGCCGATCCCGGTCGCTTTTGATGAAGCAAAGGCATTAGCTCTAGTAAATTCCGGGTTGGAGGGCCACTGCCACGGGTGCAATTCCGGATCATTAGATGCTATACAAGCTACCTACAGCGTAGAAGGGCGACTTTCTAAGGATACCCTACGAAATGCCGAGGTTATAGCGCAGGTTGACCGAAAATTCATATTCGCCAAAGTCCCTTTATCATCGTCGCCACTTGATCCAAGTACAAACAAGGATGCCTCGGCCTCGCTACTTGTCATCATTGACCAACATGCTGCAGATGAGCGTTGCCGGGTTGAAGCTTTGATGAAGGATTATTTTGAAGTTGTGGAAGATGCTCAAACTATGCCGACAGGAAAGCCTCGAAAATCGATTCGTGCCCAAACAGAGCTTCTGGAAAAGCCCATCGTTTTTGACATTTCCAGCCAAGATAGTCGTCAGTTTGAACGTTCTGCCGAGTATTTCAGACGTTGGGGAATCGTGTTCCGAGTTAGCCCAGCGAAACTGAAGTCAAACAGAAAAGGTGCGGCAAAATTAACAGTCCTCGAATTACCGCCTAGCATAGCCGAACGGTGTCGCTCGGAACCCCGGTTGCTTATCGAGTTATTGAGGAAGGAGGGCTGGAAGTTTGATGAACAAGGATATAGCGCTTCTCAATACACGGGAACAGAGACGGTTCAAGGTGATGGCGGTAATAGAGCTGAATTGCATTGGCTAGCAAGGCTTCATGGGTGCCCGCAAGGTATTCTGGAGATGATCAACTCGAGAGCTTGTCGTAGCTCCATCATGTTCAACGACGAGCTTTCCCAAGAGGAATGTGTCGACCTGGTAGAGCGGTTGACTAACTGTGCCCTACCATTCCAGTGCGCGCATGGCAGGCCGTCTATGGTGCCGCTGGTAGACTTGGGAAATAGTCCCTTGAACGTGGGTGATGTGGGGAAACATACGGGAAGTTTTGGTGAGGAGTTTCGGAGGTGGAAGTCAAATAAGAGTGGCTGATGATGCATATAGTCGCTTCTGACGAACCAGCTGCTAGAGAAGTTAGCAGCTACAGGTATATAATCCAGATAACTAGGCTCTATTATTTTGTACGTAGGAGCTTAATGTAACAAATAGATTTATCAAAGTCATAAGTTAGTCATTGTATAGCTTAGACGTCAAAAGCCACCCATTCCAAGGGGTTTTTAACTGGTATTTCGGAATTAACACCTCAGTGAGCCTTTTGACTTCATAAGATGAGTCGCAGGCCTTAAGAAGTGAAGAAGCGTCGACTTGAAGTATCACCTAACGGTCATAAGTAATGATAATATATTCTTTGCTTTGGTGCTTCAACTGGAAAGACACCGGACCCGCTTACTAATATCTGCAACAGACTGTAGGACGGTACTGGTACTTTAAAAGGTGGGTACCAATCTATCGATAAGCTAGGAGTAGCTCCCCAACTCGCAGCAGCGCGGTGACGTCCCAAGCTATTAGGCAATCAGCGTGCAACTGCATATCTCGTCCATGCAACGATGAACAAACTGGAGCTGATGTTACCGAACTAATTGTCGCAAATACTCAGGCTTGCACTATGGCTTTGCTTTTGGTAGGCTATGTTTTCTTAGCCCTTGAAACCCAATCTTGGCTAACTGTTCCGTAGTGGAAAGCATTCGACTTCTTCGAGGTCAGCCAGGTCAAGCTCGGCGACGATGAGACACGTTCATTCTTCGAGAACAACGAGATATCGAGTGTGTGTTCCGGATCCGAAAGCCTATTCCTCGGAAGCGACAATGGCTACGTGCGTATCATAGGCCCTAGCTGGAAGATCGTTCGGAGCTTCCAGGCGCACGAGACGGGTCGCATTACCCATATGCGCCAGGTCGAGGGGACGAGCCTACTGGTTACTATCTCGGTACGAACCATATTATAACTTTACACTGTCGAAATGGGCTAATATGGAATAGGAGGACCTTAGCAACGAGCCAGTATTGAAAGTTTGGGCACTGGACAAGCCTGTAAAGAAGACCGGATTGCCTACTTGCTTGAGTACATTAAACATACACAATGGGAGAAAGCAGTTTCCCGTGAGTACATTTATCATACGATATGGGAACTGGTAACTAAAGTGGATCCCATAGATCTCGTCCTTCACCGCGCTTGACGACCTATCACAACTCGCCGTAGGATTCGCGAACGGAGCGGTCACAGTAATACGAGGCGATTTAATACACGATCGAGGAACGAAACAGCGAATAGTCTACGAGTCGGAAGAACCTATTACAGGAGTCGAGTTCGTGGCCGATCCGAAGCTCACAACACTGTTTGTTGCGACGACGTCGAAACTCCTGAAGCTAATTATATCGGGTAAAGGCCAAGGGCAGCCTCCAAGAACAATCGAAGATGCTGGGTGTGCAGCTGGTTGCATGACAGTGAACAAAAAGACTGGAGATATCATCGTCGTTCGGGAGGATGCTGTTTACTACTATACCTTGGAGGGGAAAGGTCTTTGTTTTGCTAATGATGGAGCCACGAGCCTTGTCTCAACTTTTGAGGATTATGTTGCCCTTGTTTCACCGCCTCCAGCCTCTGGAAGTGGAAGCTCTGACAGCATTAGAAGGCGCTTCGGAGGCACAAATACGGAATCTCTCTTCCATGCTGCTAGGTTTACGATGGTGGATCCGACTCTTCAGATCGTCGCTCATTCCGAATCTCTCATCTCGGAAGTCAAGGCCATCTTTCAGATATGGGGAGACTTGTTCATTCTGACACAAGATGGGAAGGTAAATCGTTACCATGAGAAGTCTCTACAGCAGAGGCTTGAATTGTTGTATCAGCGGAATTTGTTCCCTCTTGCCATCAACCTTGCGCAGAAGTCGGGCATGGACCTACAACAACAAAATGTTATATACCGGAAATATGGCGACCATCTATACCAGAAAGGAGATTATGACAGCGCCATGTCCCAGTATATCAAGGCGATCGATAACACGGAACCCTCGCAAGTGATCCGAAAGGTGAGCGCCCAGTCCTCAAACATGGTATTCTTCTAACGAGAGCAGTTCCTCGACACGCAAAGAATACATAACCTCATCGAATATCTCGAGGAGTTACATGAACGCCACAAAGCTACTGCGGATCATACGACCTTATTGTTAAACTGTTATGCTAAGCTAAAGGATGTTGATAAGCTAGAGAAGTTCATCAAATCCGAAGGCGATCTCAAGTTCGACTTGGACACAGCTATAACCATGTGTAGGCAAGGCGGCTACTTTGAACAAGCTGCCTACCTTGCTACGAAGCATGGTGAAAACGACCTTGTGGTAGATATTCTGATTGAAGATTCTAAACACTATGCCGAGGCGCTCGATTTCATATGGCACCTGGATGCTGAAACGGTGTGTACCTCAGATTTTGGTGCTACTCTTAAGGCTAATTCTGGATAGGCATACCCGTCCTTAATGAAGTACGCAAGAGTACTTCTAGAAAATTGTCCTAGCGACACCACGAAGATATTCATCGACTATTACACGGGTAAATACAAGCCGAAAGTGCAAAAGGTGCGACTAGAAGAAACACAAACTATTTCGAGCAGTGGGTTTGCAGCTGGCGCAGCAAGCGCCGTACAAAATCTGACCAGTCTACTTCCCCTGCCATACATGAACACATCCGCGGTTCCCACTCCTACTGGACAAGGGTCACAGGCAACTGTTAGCGACGCTGGGGCCGTAATAGAACCCGAAGCGAATGCAGAACAGAAGTACACCCCGCCCCCGCCTCGGACAGCATTCTCGTCCTTTATTGATCACCCAGACGAGTTTATCGTCTTCCTTGAGGCTTGCCTGAAGGAGGATAGTCTCAAAGAGTCGGATAAGGCGGATATATATACGACCTTATTTGAGATGTATCTCCACAAAGCCAGCGAACGGAAGGGTATGCAAAGAGAGGAATGGGAGTCCAAAGCGAAGAAGCTCATAGAAGGACGTGAAGTTCCCATTGAGAACTCAAACGTACTGCTACTATCCCACCTCTCGGATTTCCGGGACGGCACAACTCTGGTCAAAGAGCAATCAGGTCTACTGTTTGATATATTCCGGTCCTACACATCCGCGAAGGATACACGCGGTGCTATAAAGGCTCTTCGCAAGTACGGCCCTGAAGAACCACAGCTGTATCCCGCAGCGCTCGCCTACTTTACGTCAGACGCACGGATCCTCGAGGAGGCGGGTCCTGAAGAGCTCGCAAATGTACTCAACAAGATTGACAGTGACGGTTTAATGGCACCGCTGCAAGTGATCCAGACACTCGGCTCCAACGCAGTGGCTACCATGGGCATGATCAAGCCGTATCTGCGCGAGACGATAACGCGCGAGAGGCGAGAAATCGCATCAAATCGACGGCAGATCAATTCTTTCCGAAAAGAGACAGAAGCGAAGCGCACGGAGATCGTGGAACTCGGCGCTAAACCTGCCGTGTTCCAAGCTCAGCGGTGTCCTGGCTGTGGCGGCCTACTCGAGCTGCCGGCTGTGCATTTCTTGTGTAAGCATAGTTTCCACCAGCGCTGCTTGAAGCAGAGCGAGGACGGCAGCGAGGTCGAGTGCCCGGTTTGCGCTGTGAATAATGCGGCGGTGCGCGCCATGAAGCGGAGTCAGGATGAACGTGCGGATAGGCATGATTTGTTCAAGGATGCGCTGGAGAAAGGGGATGATAGGTTCAAGACTGTTGCGCAGTGGTTTGGACAGGGTGTTATGGGTGCTGGTACGGTGGAATCTTGATGTAGCGTTTACTGGGCAGAAGTAGTGTTCGCTCCAGTGTTGTTGATGAGAATGGGTTTAGTTTTCGTAAATAAGTTTTAGGGGGGTTACAGAACGGCAAGAGTACCTAGACAGAAATTAAATAAAACAAGATGAAAAAAATATTCAAAGGAATAGTAAAAAAATCGTTCCTCACCTACTTCTAATCTTGTTATAGGGATCCCGCGAAGGGGTACAATGAACAGCTTCCGCTAAGGAAGACGAGAGTAGCCTTAGGCTATGAGGGATAATTTGGAAGATTCAATGAAGAAGACAATGGGAGAATCCCGCAAAGGGGTATGATATAGAAGATTTCATGTTCAAGACTAGGCTTGAACCCAAGACCTTAGGTTAGAAGAGAGGGGAACCCATTACCGCTATACCACACCTTAAGAGTGTGAATGGCTGCGTTAAAACCACGTACTTTATACCGCTTTATATGCCTTTTCTTGTCTGAGATAACTTGATTGGCTGTTGTCAGTCCAAAGGGGTTATCAGGTGTTAGCACTGTAAAAGCTGTAAACCTTGTAGGCAGCTGATAGATATACCATGATTTTCAACTTGCAGCCTCTCACATCTAGCATTATCAGGTGCCTTACAAGTTTACGTATAATAGTGTCCTTGATGGGGTATCTTGTCTATAGATACACTTCTCTATGGGTTGTTTTACAAGTCTATATGCACCCACCTACTGGGAAATAACAGTACAACCAGAGTCCGTCATTACACCTAGATTACTGCGGAGTTCAAGATCCCCTACACATAATCAGAGATTATCATTCAACTCCTACTCCCCACTCCGAATAGACCATTTAACCACTTCCCAATGGGCTCATTGCCGACCTTGGACCGCCAGTCGGTCACGTGGTGGAGATATGTCGAATTCAAAGATGCCAAAAGGCTCGTTTCAGACACGTCCGTAATCTGCCCGTGGCGTACCGTCAGGGTGGCACGAAAATCTGTTCGCAGGTCATCCGGCAGAGGTGGTCGAGGGCGAGGGTCCTCATCGGTGGGATGTGTGGAGAAGGTAAACTGCGGCGTTTGAGTGTATATCCACTCAGGAGACTATTTTAGAGGGTTAGAATTCTAGTTGTACCTTCTCGTATTAGGGGAGACATACCTTCAGCTCAGTATACCCCTTTGTGATAATAGGGGTATCATTCAAGACCTCCTTGGCCTCCTCCGCCCCAATGATTTCGGGATCCATGTTCCCGTACATAGCGCCAAATTCGGCGACAACGGCCTCCTCGAAGGTGGTGGTGTCGGTCACCCCAACGTTACGGATGGGACTGCGGACACTCTCGACGCCACGTGCTTTAATATACGGCGCGGAGGGGGAGCGCAGAAGCGGGCCCACGAGCGGCAGATTAGGTGAAGATAGCAAGCACGTGCCGTGGTGTAGAGATCGCAGGCGCGTGAGTTTATAAGCGGAGCCGGAGATCTTGAATGTCTGCTTCTGTTCGGTGTTGGAAGCCGGGATGTCAAGCACAATGTCGTGCCTCTCGTTGACGCGCGCCTCGGATACGCCGAGGGAGTTGAGAGCGCGCACAACCATGGCTGCGTGCTTGTTCCGGTCGAAGGATGCAGGCGGGCAGATCACGCTGTAGTTCACGTTGCCGGCATCGTGGAAGACGGTGCCGCCGCCGGAGCGCCGCCGCACTAGGAGTACCTCCTCGCCTTTCTCTTCTCTCCCATCACAGCTGTTGACTATGCCATTGCTATGCTTCAGCAAGCCCAAGTTCACCTCAACCCAGGGGTTCTGGTTGCGGCCAATGACGACACAAGGTCGGTTCGTGTACAGGAACAGCACGACAGACTCCGGTGGTGATTTCTGCAGCAGGAAGTGCTCTATGGAGAGATTGAGGTAGGGGTCACTCGTCCGCGAAATATACACTTGAACCCGGTTCGAGGGATGTGATACAGCGTCCGTACTGAAGAGATGGCGCGCATTCGACTGTATTCCGGGTTTTATCCGGGGCCTAGCAATAGCGCCGAGGAGGCAGCGTGGCAGAGTCATGAGAGGCTTTTATTAGGGAAGCTTCCTTTTCACCCCTTTTAACATATTTTCAACCTATTTGATTCTGACGGAATTCATCTCATCTCAAGAAGAATTTATAATTTTTCAGTGAATAAGGCTGACATAAAAGATGAGACGTCCACTAGCCGTGCGGATGAAGGAAGTTACAATCCTTGTCGTTCCCGGATCTATGGTCCGGTGCGTTGAGGCCCCACACAGCGCATTAGAGAGAGCACTGGAGCAACTTTGGAACGGGAGCCACTACTAGGGTCCCTATCGATAAGGCAAAATAGAGATACACTAGAGGTACATAGCCGCGGGGCTATAATCGGAGATTCAGAACCCCACTATCCATCGTAAGACCCCTCCAAAAAATTATATTCCTAAAGCGCTGAATTTGTTTTTGTCCGTTCTTGACTCATCTGAACAAAGCCCTTCCTACCGCTTCAAAGAGACCACGACTGGGTCTTTCGGGGCTTGTAAAGAAGTCCGCTACTCAGTTGGTGAATCTGACTGAATACCAATCTTCCCAAATCATCAAATCTGAGTAATTAGTATAGTCTACCTAGTAGTCTTGACCAATTTATTATCCGTTATTCTACTACTATACCAAGATGTCGACCTTTGGAAGTGCCTTTCGGGTCACCACGTTAGTCGCGCAACCCAATTAGCCTCACTAGATCTCTAATAAGTCTTGTATAGCTATGGTGAATCTCACTGCCGATCGGTCGGGTGTATCGTTGACGGATGCCCCCCGGGCATGGAGCTTACCGAGGCCGATATCCAGCCCCAGATGAACCGACGCCGACCAGGCCAAAGCAGCATCACGACCCCCCGAAACGAGAAGGATCGTGTGGCTATACAATCTGGTACCGAATTCGGTGTGACACTTGGCACACCAATCGGCCTTATGGTCCTCAATGAGGACCAGAGGCCGAAAGACTACGGAAACAATACGATGGATCGCTTCCCACGACCTAGTCACGCGGATTGGACTTACCTCGAGAAGTACGGTGTCAAGGCGAGCAGTGGTGGTGGAAGAAGCTCGGCTCGTGAGACCATTGGTAGAGTGGCTGCCGGCGCAATCGCCGAGAAGTACCTCAAGCTCGCTTTTGGTGTTGAGATCACCGCTTTCGTTACCTCAGTTGGTTCAGTCCACATGTTCCCGCCCACGCCCGAATGCCCCACGCAAAGCCAGAACCCCAAATTCTTGGAATTGATCCAATCTATTGACCGCGAAACCGTCGACAAGTTCTTGCCAGTACGGTGTCCGGACGAGGAGGCCTCGCGCAAGATGGCGGAGTACATAGCCGAATTCAAGGAGCGCAACGATAGTATTGGAGGAACTGTGACCTGCGTCATCAAGAACGTGCCGAGCGGACTGGGAGAGCCGTGCTTCGACAAATTGGAGGCGAAGCTCGGACATGCCATGCTCAGCATACCCGCCACCAAGGGTTTCGAAATCGGCTCCGGTTTCGGCGGCTGTGAGGTCCCCGGGTCTATCCACAACGACCCCTTCATCAAGGCACCGGACGTACCAGCAAGCCCGGACACGGGCGCGGGACGGAACGGGACTCCCCGACCAAAGCTTACGACCAAGACGAATAACTCAGGAGGCATCCAGGGCGGCATCTCGAACGGCGCGCCCATCTACTTCCGAGTTGCCTTCAAGCCCCCTGCTACCATCAGCCAGGCGCAGACAACAGCCACGTACGACGGAGAATCCGAGGGTGTGTTGGAGGCCAAGGGTAGGCACGACCCCTGCGTGGTGCCTAGGGCGGTGCCCATCGTAGAGGCTATGGCGGCGCTGGTCGTCATGGATGCGCTGATGCAGCAAATGGGACGACACGAGGCCAAGAGACATCTCCCGCCTGTAAAAATAGGGGTTCCGGCATCGGATAATGGCGTTTCTATGAAAGCACAATAGAGCTATGCAGATAGATAAAATTCAACATTAAAATTAAAATATAATATGATTGATCATACTCGTGTGTTGTTTAGGATACTTTATTGGTTGTGCTTTATAGGTACCTGGTATTGGATGAGTTGGTTTTAGGGGTGCGACCCACAAATATAGGGGCGTATATTGTGCATGTCTCACTGGACAGCAAAGGAAAGGTTGAAACTTTACAGAGAAGCTTCGTAATTATAACCCCGTAACTGTAGATCTCCAGGAATTTATCATATCTGATGTTTGTTTCCATCAAACTGAAGCTGGTGTTGGATATTTCATCATAATAAGAGATCCACAGTACAGTGGCGAGACTATAACGCTCACAAAGCCGAGAAAGGCTACCAAAAAATGCCCTGAGAAATAATACCTAGGTAGGTGGTGGGTGGACTACCTAAGCACTAACTTCGCTCGCCCCAAGGAAGCAAACTCGAAAGTTGTCACTTCACTCATAGAATTGATGATAGAGATGAAAGTTGTTGTATTGAAAATTCTGTTGTCTGGAACAGACAACAAAGTCAAACGGATATATTGCACCTTGCAAACGTACTCTTGTGTGGTGTCACGTGAGTGACACCAGATCACCTGAATTCCACGTGACTATCTGACAAAAGTCCTGATGAATAGCGCCAGGATCTCATGACAATTTGTCATCGAAATTTCGGTTATGCTCACTGGTGAATTCCCAGACAAAGTTAACCGATCTTTTATCAAGTAAAAAGAGAATACGATAGATCGAGTATAACGGTAATTCGCGGATTCAGCACGCCCCCGAGCACAGTATTAGCACATAGCTCAATTAAAGGCACCCGGAAACTGATATATAGGTAGTTTCAAATATTCCTCAGCCGTTCCTGCGTCATCAACCTCGACTACATGCCTTACTTAAACCTCCAGTCAAGCAACTGAATGGAAAGTGCCCAAAGTTCGATTTCGGGCGTCGTAGAGCGAGTGTTGCTCTCAGGTTACTGGCTGGCATAAATGAAGAGAATATGGATTGGGTGAGATAAACCGCATAATGCGGGGGGTTTGGTGATGAGAGGAAGTTTCCCAGCGCCACGAAAAAAAAACTGATTGAGGCCAGTAAAGTAAACTGAGCCCTACTGACGAATAAGTTCCTACTGACAAGTGAGTTGGTATTTAGCTGGTAGGCAGATACACAGCCCCGATCACAGCTCGTATATATTAAATGTGGTCGATCACCTACGTAACAGGGCTACGAATTATACTACCACAACTAGCTTTTAAGGCAAAACGAGCAAGAAAAGTGGAAGGGTATGTGCTCGGTTTCATCTGTCCTCAACTCTCCAAGTATATAATCTTGACATTATGACCTTCTTCCAGCTCGGCTCATCGCTAAAAAAAAAATTAGTCAGCCGGCCTAAACTATTATTTATCTCTTTTTTCCCATCAAGTTTATTTCAACTCAAGCTCTTCCTCCACCCACGAAACACGCCAAACCACACTTTCGGTTGCCTTAATAGTTCTCCTCTCAACCGCCATCGCTAGCCCAGTAGGAGCCGCCGGACGAGGTGGCCAGGTGGCTGCGGCAGGCACTCCTGGCGCGCCTTGCTCTGGCGAGAACGGGACGGACTGCAATGCGTCTGTGTCTCTGGCCGCACCGTCTGCTCAGACGAGTCTGGCGCTACCATTACAAGGTAGTGTATGATGAGATCTGTCTTGATCATATCCTGTGGTAGCCCAAACTGATGCACCTTCTCTTAGCATTATCATGACGTCTCGCCCGTAACTCGATAAGTTCTGTTTATCATGCACCTTATGTCACTTGTGAAATGTTCCATTATCGCTTGGTGTTTGATTCAAGTGGCGCGAAAGTGACACCTTGTAACATGTTTTGGCCCATGACCACGAGGGAGATACCGAGTCGTCGAAGTTTAGTGTACGTATAATTTCACTTCTATCTGTCACTTTCCCACGGCTGACACCTACAATAACTCTTGCTGCTTGTCCTCGGAACCATTTGCATGACATCTAATCTGTTTCATCCAAAGCTTCTCGTATCTGCCTCCTTTCGAGAGCAACTCATTGTGGGTGCCTTTCTCCGCAACTCTACCTTCGTGGATGACCAGGATTTGATCCGCCGAAGCAATGGTTGAGAGTCGATGGGCGATAATTAGTGTAGACCTTCCATTCTTCAACTTATCCAGGGCTGACTGAATACTCGCCTCAGTGTGTGTATCGACGGCACTGGTGGCTTCATCTAGAAGCAAGATTGGCGGGTTTTTGAGAAATACACGGGCGATGGCAAGTCTCTGAATCTCACCACCAGACAATTTGAGACCTTGTTCGCCGACTTGACTCTGATAGCCATCTACAAAGGTGGTGATCTTTTCGTGAATGGCGGCAGCACGGCAAGCATCGTAGACCTCTTCGTCTGTCGCAGACGGTTTGGCGTACCGTAGATTCTCGAGGATGGTCGTGTTGAAAAGAAGAGGATCCTGTGGAACTACGCCAAGGGCATCGCGTAAGGAACCAAGAGTAACATCGCGGATATCATGTCCGTCAATCGTGATTAGGCCTCCATCAACATCATAGAACCGCAAAAGAAGCTTCATGGTAGTTGATTTCCCTGATCCTGTTTCCCCGACAAGCGCTACAGTCTGTCCTGGCCGGACATCAAAGGACATGTCGTGGATGGTTTGCTTCCGAGGGTGATATGAGAACTGCACGTTCTGGAATGAAATGTGACCCGTGACATTCTCGAGATCATTGGCTCCCTCCTTATCGAGAATTGTCGGCTTCGTCTGTAACAAGTTGAGTAGGCGCTCCGCATCCACCAAATCAGCCATGAAGTGGCGGTAGTTGCTCGAAAGGAACTTGACTGGATAAATAATGTAGTCCCAGTACTGTAGTAAAAAGACAAAGTCTCCTGGAGACGACCGACCCTGTGCGACTTCATACAATACAAGGCCTGCAAGAGCAGAGAACGTTAGCGGCACCATCGACTCGAGTATCGCTTGTGTGTACGCATCTCGGATGGCCCATTTTCGGTCCGCTGATAGATGCTTTTCAACAGCTTGGCCGAAGCGGCTGTTTTCAAAGCTGAACATGTTGAAATAGGTGACTGTCTGCCAGCCTTGGACAGCTTGATGCATCACTCGGGCCTCCTCGCGCTGTGCCTTGCCAGACTGTCGACGAATTTCCACATTCCAACTCGAGGTGATAATCTCAAGGGAGATATAAGCGACTGACGCGATGCCCATCGCAAGGGAGACGTAGATATTGAACTTCCAGCTGAGAAAGCAAAAGGCAACAATTAAGTCCACGAACGTAGGCAGAATGTCAATCACTAAAGCCTCAAGAAGGTTCGCGAGGGATTCTCCTTGTTCAATAGCCTTCATAACCTCAGCTGAATCGCGTTCTGAATGGAACTCAATTGAAAGAGTCATAACATGACGAAAGGCGGCGGTGGTGATTTGTCGGTACGAGAATTGCTCGATGGGGATCTTGGCCAAGGACTCAAGTAACTGCAGGAGGCCATCATCAACGAGGCTGCCCAAGAGCCAGAAGGCGAGCGCTTTGTATGGAGGTTCATGGGCCAATAACTTGTCGGTGATAACTCCAAGCTGTAGGGGCACAATGATCTTGAGCGCTCGGTCGGCAGCGATGACCAAAAGGCTGACAAAAATGCAGAGCTGAACCCTGCGGTTATTCCTGGGTATCAAAAAGGGTAAAAAGAGGGAGAAATCTCTGAGATAGCCCAACCAACCGCCCGTTTCTTTCAGCCTCTTCGCTCGCTGTCGCTTGATGCTAGCCGCATCATCATCATCGGAATCGCTGTCAGTGTTGTCTTGACCGTTGTTGTAGATGTCTGAATCCAGGCTGTTGCTTTTCGATGCACCTCCGTATCCTGAATTTGCATGGTCCCGGCTGGAGGATTCAGCCAGTAAAGGCAGGGTCTCTTCGGCCGCTGAAGGTAAAACAAGTGCCAGGATGCTGTTGACGAGTCCAATTGCTGCAACGATGGACAGAAGCAAGACCCTAACTGTCTGGCATGTCATTTCCGGTAGGAAAAACGTTCCATTTTCATTTTCGGTCAGGGACTTGATGAGCAGAGGAATCTCAAACGCCAGAACAATGATCGACAATATCCATTGTAATGGATACGAACATCCCCGGCACCAAACGAGGGTCCAGGTGAATGCAAGAGATACAAAGTGGGTAATTCGAGGAGCATTGCCCTCGTATCCATATTTTTCAAGAATGGCGATGATGGTTTCCGCGGTGTATGACAGAGTGAGGACTGAGGAGACAATTGTTCTCCAAGATTGAGGGGATTTTACAAGCTTGATGTGGCTTTTTGAATATGCAAGATCTATGACGATTGCACCAGTTAGAAACGAAATAGTCAGAAGAGCGCATCCGTAGTGTAGCACCGCTGAGCTCATCGACCACTGCTTCATCGTAAAAGACTTTTTTGACAATACCACCTACTATCAAGAACCCATCTCCGGTCATACGCTCTATTTTAATATTTATATAATTCCCAGTAGCAAATTTCTAATGGCTTCCGGCGTTGCCTGCCTAATCTGGTAGTCAGGGCTGAGCCACGATTTGAGTCATTTGAGCCATCTCGGCTTTATTGAAGATGAGTCAAGTGGTCTGAGCCCATGCAGCCTGGAGTCATGTTCAGATGCGGGTTGGCCTTACGTATTCAAAAATCACCACTTCGCGGGCACGCCAGGAGTGGATTCGCCTCGGCACCAGCTTCGAGAGAGAGACGAGAATCAAATTTCATAGTAATATTAGCCGTGACACGTAGGGCTGCACAAATCCAAATGGCATGTATCCGAGTAGAAACTTTTGCTGTGAGCCCCCGGCTTCCGAGTCCCCTTACAAGTAGGAAAATTTTCGAAGGCATGGTCCTAGGGACGAGCCTAAGTTTGGTGACTCACGTCTTGGACTACAGCACGTACCGCACAATGGCGATGGGCCAAATACTCTACCCCACCACAGATGTGGACGATTAATAATACATTTAACTTCTATGCTCTTAGGAAATAGGCGAAGGGGTTGGTAGCACCCTCTCAATGCCAAGATCTCCATCCCCATGCAAGGCGCTGTATCCTTCGTAGCGAGTCTGGCGAGTCCCGTACATGTCGGCCCCGTAGCTATAAGGTCCAACAGAGGATGGTGGTGACACACCGTCCACATCGTATTCCGACGCCCTGTCTCCGGTGTTGATACCCAGGCCGCCTGGCGCGTCATGAAAAGTCTCTGACTTGTAATTTTCGTACGGTGAAAATTCCATTTCATGCTTCTTGGTCTCGTCACCCACAAGTTCAATTCCCCATCTCTGTGTCCCACCAGTCCCTGTAAACCAGCCCAGGCGCGCTTTTGTAACATGATCATTCTTCAACTCCTTCATAGACTTCTCTCTGGCTAGATTCAAGAGCCTTTCGCTTCCTGCCATCAGGACTGCCACATCGGCAATGCTGTCAATTTTTCTCAGCAGCATCTTCGTGTGACGACGAGATGCAATGGCTAAGATTACGGACGCAATAATGAGATACGCTAGGATTATCATGCAAATCCATGCAGCAATTTTGGACATTTGGAGCAATTCGACAGGACGCGATACGTTTAAGGTGACTGTGGGTTCAGGGGTTGGCTCAGCCCTTTTTCTGGGTGTGTCCAGGTCGGATGGAAGGGCTTCATTCAACGGTTGAAATACATAACCACCGGTCTCAAATGAGACATTGTTGCTCGCAAAGTTCTGAAATAGGGCTGTGAATGTTTGTTGGGCAGTGCGTTCCAATGTGTTCAAATCTAATAATGCGTCGTGATCGAAGTTGACGAGAGACAGCATGGAATAACTCATTAAATCGACATTCAAGCCCGGCTCTCGAATATTGAAGGTTTGATCCAAGACACTTTCTGATTGAACATTGTAATTGTCGATATTCGTTCCCGCAAAGTCGTCGAGGTCCGCAGCACCAAGTAGACCTGTAACAAATAGGATGCCGTGGCTTGTAGTAATATTAATGCTGTAAATGTTGCTGCACTGCGGAGCGTCGCAAGTGCCACTGTACGGTTTATGCTGTTTAAAGTCATCGGACCATGCGTATGGATCCGGCTGAGGTTCGCCGAGGAGGTCGAAGCTGATAACATGACTATCATCCGTGCTTACAGTAACGCTTGCGTTCGCTGTCTCGATAATGGGCATACAGTTCAAAGCCACCATCTGGGGCTGTTCGGCCCACATTAGACGGGATGGTGTCTGCTGATATCTCGAGGATACTTCGTGATAGCCTTCTACAGGACGACCCCGAATCCACTTCACTGTGAAGTTAGCGGGCCAAGACGTCGCGAAATCCGGATAATATGAGCCATTTTTTAGGTTCGGTGACCAATATCCTATTGAACTAGATCCAATCTGTCCGTCGGTAATATTTTCACAGCATTGAAACCGTTTATTGTTGACGAAGAACGTGGTATAATTTCCAGTCATGCTTGCGTTATTATCCAGGAAGAGCATAGTATTGTCTCCTACATTTGATAGCCCGAGCTCAAAGCCACGATCTAAGGTATCCCAGCTGAGGGTTCGGTTCCATTGCGAGGTATTGGTCAAGTCCCATTCGGTCAACCAGTTTGTGCTATCCATGAGGTTCAAATGTTCGTGTGGGGAGCACTCGAGCCGTGCTCTAATCCCCGAAGTTTGGACCGTAGCATTCATCGTGGTCCTCGAGAGCGCAGTTGTATTGCCTGCATTCTGGACGTCTGTCTGAGGTAGCGTGGCTACGTTATGTGGCACGAAGCTCCAACCGTTTGAGCTCCAAGGTGGTTCCGATCCATTTAGCGATATCTGGACAGCTGCACCATATATCCAGGAGGTTCTCATGTTGCTAAACAGGTCTGCAAGGGCACTCTGTTTGTAGTTTCCTGCATGGCTAGTGAATTGAAGTGTAGCATCTGATAGATGTGGAACGTGGCGTAATTCGAGCTGACGTTCGATATCAACCTGGAAAGGTAGACTACCGGGTTCTCTTTGCCAAATTGACGACATTGCAATCGTAACTGCTTGTGTTAGGATGAATCATAGGGTGACGTCTTGAGCACTTACATATCTCCGACAGAACTGCACCAGTACAAACTGCTGCGAGCACCCAGTGCCTTCGCCTAGAAGCTTTCCAGACAGCTCTTAAAAGATATGACGAAATATACGAGACCAATAAGCCTTCGTCACCGGTAACTGGCTTCTTGGCAAGAGACAGAAAGGGCTGGATTCTCCGCAGAGTAGTCTCAAGTGAGCCCCACCATAATCCAATAAAGACGGCGAGGAATGTCGTAAGAATCGAGGCCGGATTGACGTTACTAAGGTCAACGCCGCCAATTGTGATATTGAATGCGTATACGAAAGCTGTTTGGTATAAACCGTACATCCCAGAATACCAATACAGATACGCGATGGTTGTCAAGGTAGCCGAAAGCAAGAGAGTCAACGTGACGATCAGCCAAAGGCCAAATGTGAATGATTGAGGCCTTGATTGCATGGTAGCCATCCTCTCTTGTGCGTCGAACTCAGGCGGCGTGTATTGGTGCAAGTCGTCCTCAAGGTCTATTAGGCGAATTTGACCACCAATCAGTTGATATCTTTGTTCCGCCACCACAGAACGTATCTCTTCAAGCGTGCAACCATGAAGACCCTCTAGTGATCGTATTGTCCCAGGATCTTGTGCGATGAGCTTGGCTATGCTCATTGCAGGCGCCGGATCCATGAAAAGACCTAGTGGGCGCTTGGATAACCTGGTCTTGAAGAAGACGACGACTAGTAACACTAACTGAATACCGAGGATGACTTCGAGAATGATGGCGACAGCGGGTACCACAACGACTCGCCGCCTGTTTTCTGTTGTAGTACCAGTGATATCGATTGGACTGTTGAGGGAAGTCTCATCGAACTTGTCTCGAACGAGTTCCCCAAAGAATCGTTGCTTCAGCTTTCCGGCATTTCGTGGCATCGAAGGGTCGTCGATCATCTGTTGCGGCGAAAAATTGTATAAAGCGGATAGAAGAATAGCAGGCCCGGACGAGAAAGGGCTGCTGTTCTGAGTCGGCTGTTTCAAATGGACAGTCCAATTCGGGCTGAGAAAGGCGTCTTGGAAAGTAGATAGATTTGCGGTGGCACCTGGAATCTGGATACGGTTACGCGAGTACTGTAACTCATCAATATTGACTCGAACAGTGGAACTGCCCTCATTAAAGACCACAGTAGCATCAGTGTCACCCGTGTAATAACGAGTCTCGCAAGCTTGCCCCTTGATGCTAACGTTGGATGCTGTCATATTAGCGGGCCATCTCGTGGTAATTACGATCAACTCGTCTTGTGTGCAGTTATCCTTTGCATAGCTCACCCCGTTCTCATCGAAGCTTAGACTGTCAGGCCCAAGTGTAATATTTGACAGCGAAGACCAGACTGAACCCCCGTTGCTGTCGAATATGCTTCTAGACGTGAGGTTTAAAGAACAACCAGATGAAGTGGAAAGTTTCACTGAGGTCCAATTTGAAACGGCAGAGGACCTGCTGGAGGGCTGAGAATAAATGTCCACAAGGTCCATCTGTTCACAATTCTCTTCGACGTTGAATACTGTAGTTCTCGCAGACCAAGTTTGCATCGAATCGGAGAACTGTGGCCCAAGTGGTACATCATCTATTCTGGACGGCCAGATAGGCACTATAGCATACTTTTCCGTAATCCAAGCCGAGGTCGTGACGTTTTGAAGGATGTTGCCGACCGTCCGGAAGTATGTAGCGCCTAGCGGAGCAGCTTGAAGAGGCAATGCCGAGGAGAGATCTAATTTCTTAAATGGCACCTCGTACGTGAAAATGATGTCCTGCGTCTCAAACAAACTGGAGGAGAAGGGAGATACTATGAGAAACCCGAATATGAAAGCTAGAGCTGCGCACAGCAAAGCCCAGTTCGTTTTGCGCTGCTGACTAGGAAATCCTTCGAATAGGGCATCCCACCAAGCATCGGCGGTCCACGTTAATGACCTCTTTCCAGAAGCACCCTGTGGGGACGTGAGCTGCGCGAATGGTTGAGTCCGTTTGACATCATTGAGTATGATCGATATTAGGAGTACATGAATGACAGCTAGGACTGTTGGGACGAATTTAGAAGCAACAACGATGCCTCCAGAACCATCATCATCTACTAGGCCTGAATCGCGGGATGAAATAACGTGGAAAACCACCACCAAAAGCTCTAACACCACTGTCAAAGCCAGAATCGACGATAGGACGTGCCAGCGGAGAGTATAAGGAAGCCATGACGGCGCAACGGTATCGTGGTTCTCTTCAGAATCAGGAGTATACTCGTCCGCATTCGTACTACCGAGTTGTGTTGCCTCTATTAATTTTCCACCGTATTTGCCAGTTGGGGGATAGAAAGCATCATCATCTGCGGGTGGTAGTTGATAGTAATGGTCCTGGCCGTTCCTGACAGGGGTTGAGAGATGGCCTAACTCATAAAGTTGCCCAACGTCGGCTTCTGATGTGTCCGGCACAGCTTGATATTGATTATTATTGTTGGGACCGCGAGAAGCCATGCTGAGATGGTAGGAAGCGGCAAAGACTGATACATTACATTGTCGACAATGGTTATCCTATAAACCTATTCATTCATCCCACTCGGTAAAGCAGTCCTATGCCTTGTAACGGAATTATGGAAGCATGGAAGCACGATGCTGTGCCTCATCGTTGCATCGGAGCTGAATGTTACGCTATACTATTAATAGACAGTCCAGTGAATCCCACGGTCCGATAAAGCTCTACCTCCGTATAGACCTGGGTTCTGTAGCTCAGACCCCACAATCCAGTGGGTATATCTGCAAGGCTAACGGTATAATGTGTTAGCCTCTCTATTGCCGCGCGCAAAATCCGATAGTGGACTGGGGAATTGGTATAAACTATACTTACTACTTACTATAATAGGCCTAAATAGATATGATGTGCAGTTGGGTTTGCCCAAGTCTGTTTAGAGCCATGACAAAGTAAACCAGGATGTTAAGTAAGCATACCATCTACAAGGATAGGATAGCTACCTAGCCAGGCCTGTTCTATACTGCCAATAAGGCCAATGAACGTGATAGACCATGACCTATAAGACAACATAAGTGAGTGGAGTTTGGCGTAGTTACATAGACCACACTTATAATAAGATATGTTTAGATGGATAGCTTACAAACCTTCATAACTTGGACGCGTGGATGCCCGTCTAGGAGTCGAGAGAGCTAGAGCCTCGAGGGCGTCAGACGAAGGAGCACTGCATGCGAAACCCCATTTGGAACATGTCTGTGTCCTTTATCTCAATCCCTCTACCACGTCCTCAAATCTAGAACTTAGGAGTACTGCATAATGGGTATTGCGTTCTTTCCCTACCCAGAAATCGAGATGGCCTCATACTAGTACACTTTTGAGGTGACTTTCTATGACAAGAGGTAAGGCCTGTGGCCGGTTTCGGATCAGGACTCGTCCCTCATCGCTCGAGATTCCGCAAATTCCAATGTGTGCTCAAGCAGGGTTTGACACTAGCACCGTCTATCATGGACTCGGCTGCGTAACATTGTCTGCAAATATCGGCCCATGATCGAGATCGGGAACTTGGGTTCCAAATATCCAGCTTGCCCATGAGTCTCATGCACTGGCCTGGGTGTACAAGCCCTCGTTTCGGATCCAACCTGCGATCCCTTCACTAACAAGCTTCTTGAGTGCATCCCAGTCTTGTTTTAGCACCGCTTCGCGGACCTTCGTGCTGCTGACGACTTCCTCGCCGTCCTTGAGACCATCCACCATCTCTATCCTGTCAACCCACTTGGTCCGCCCGCCAACACGTTCAAGCGCGCCGTGTCGCAGCTCCTCCAGATATGCTATTTGCTCCGCGGCGCCACCCCACTCCGCATCAGGGCGCATCGTGACCCTAAGCCGCGAGCGTGCGAAAAATGGATCTAATACCTTCGCCATAGAATCGTTCGGATAGTACTTCGGGTTGAAGATGCGGATCAGGGTGTCGAAGCCCGTAAGGTAGACCTGCTCGACCGGCTCTGAACTTCCCGTCCCGCGGTAGAAATCAGACTCTGCGATCGCGTTGCTCTTGGAATAGAAATATGGCTCAGTCGTGACCGCGATATCGACCGCCTCGCACTCTTTCTTACTTTCCGCAATCTTTGAGGCGGATTCCAGGAGGTCCTGGGCGAATATGTACATCATGGCGAGCCGCTGCGGGAAGGCGGCGGGCTTCGGCGCCTTGTCTGCGTTGTTGATCGCGAGTAGAAGTAGGACGCGCGATGTATAACTATTGTCGATATTGGATTGGCTACGATCGGAGAGGGCGGATAGCGCCATGCGCTGATGAGCGAGAGTCGGCGGGTTGAAGGACGAATCGAGGATGAGGAGCTCCTTCAGGGGAGCCTTGGGCGGTAGAGTAATTAGAGATTCGGGAGGCGGAGAGGACAGCGAGGAAGGATTTAAGGAGCATAGAACACGGAAGGTCGCATTGGAAAGTTGGTAGCTCTTGAGCGCTTGGGTGAAGAGGGAGACGAGATTCGGTGGTAGCAGTCGAGCCATCGGAGAGTTATCAGTTTCGGACGCAGGCATTTCTTTCAAATTAACAGATGTATAAATATTTATTTGAGACTATAAAAGAAACATTTGCGCCTTCTATATCACGGAGTAAATGATGCGAGACATAATAAAAACCAGAATACTAACACCGCGTATATCGATATTGGAAATAAATAATGATGAAGCTGATATGCTAGCCGGAGAGGAACTACCAGGGACGAAGAACGAGGGGCAGGCCCAGCGGACGGTTACATCCGCCATACAGTGGAGAATCCCCCAACAGCCCAGTTCGACGGGGTTCTTATGTCATCTAGCTGACTCCGTTTATCACATTCACGAGAGAGGCTTAAGTCAATAGAATATAATGGCAATTTCGTAAGGTAAAGAGAGAGATATACCTAGGGAGCCTTTGGCAAATTTCACTGAGAGAAATAGTTACTTAAAGGCTGACTTCCTGGCCTTTTGTCTCATGTTTTGCTAACGAAATCGCCTGGTGATCGGGCGATGCAGATGCTTTTGTTGGTTACAACAGGAAAGAAATAACAGAAATAGGGTATCGTAATGACCAACCGGTTTCCCAGAACGCCTCAACATCTCAATGTATCAATATGCGAACCCTTTACGCGCAGCTTCAACTACCATTAACGAATCTCTGGCTCCCTCATGAAATCAGGGATGCTCAGTCCACCATCGCCAGGAGCGTACTTCCTGCCATTCGCCTTGCGCTGTTTCTTCTTCTCCTCGAGTCTCAAAATCGCCTCCTCATCGTGGTCGTGGATGTTCATTAGCTCCAGCCTATCTTCGTAGTCATGGAATGCCTCGACCATGTCTTCGATAGGATTGTTTTCTGCAGTATCAGCAGTGTCATCCAATGCGTAAACCTTGATGCCGCGGATGTGGGTGTCCTTGCCATTCTGGTGGTTCTCGAGAACGATGATTCGGACGAACCAGCAGCAGAGCGAGTTGCCGTCCGGGCCTCCTCCAGCTCCGGCGATGGGTACGTCGATCCAGCCCTTTGGCATGTTCAGTTCCATGGTGGTGAATGGAATAGTAAAATTAGGACTGAAGCCGGCAGTAATCTGAATCTTGGTAGGCGTGTAACTCTCATCAAGCTCGTAATCCAAGTAGAGTCTCAGTGCGCGGATCTCAACGCGCTTGATGAAGTGAATGTTTAATCGATGAGGCTGTGGTCCATCAGATCTAGGTAGGATTTTGTTAATGACGACACAACGTGCGCGGGCTGAGGGAAGTCGGCGCTTACTGCCAGAATTGGTTGACGTCGTCGTCTCGAAGCTCCTTGACGCCGCAGCCAGGCTTGTAGCTGCTGACCGTGAAACTAGCAAGGTTGCTGATTTCCTTCAAGCCAACTGCGGAGGCGTCGAACGGAGCTTCTTCATCATGTCCTTCCTCATCGTCTTCACCTTGGTCGTCTTCGTTCGCGTCGCCGCCATCGACGTCATGAGCCTCTTCAACTTCAACGTCTTCGTCTTCAATATGGCCAACATCCTCTACGGTAGGAGCACCTGAGGCTAATGTAGTATCAGATAGGCTTTCTTCATCGTAAATTTCAAAATCAAAGCGTCCAGCTCCAGTCGGCGGCGTAATTGAACGCAGTCTTTCGAACTGGCCGGGCTCCATGGTACGCGTAGCGAGATTTTTAAATCAAAGGGAAAGATTGTTGAAGGAAAACGGAGGATATGTGTGTTGGGAAAACAGAGATTCATACTGACCTTGAGGTGTTTGAAAGGCATATCGCATATCAGGTCTAGTGTCTTCGATCATTGTTGCAAACTGCTCAGCAGTCTCAGCGTCTTCATTCCGGACTGGGTCCCCGCTACGGCCTTGTGACGCCCGAGCAACACGATTTGGCCTCATTAGTCGTCGTCGAAACTCTTCTTGCTGCTGGCGGAGACTGGCATAGCTCCGGGCAGAACCACTACCGCTGCCAATATCTTGCGGCTCCATAGAAAGGTAAGTATCAAACCTTATATATTCATCAAAGCTCAGCTAAATTGACTATTTTGGTTACTCTAATTTTCGTGGATTGGTGTCTTACGGACTTGTATTTACCTGTGTAGAAAGACGGACGTTTCTTGGATGTGACGGCGGGAGATGCACCTACGTAGGTAGAATTACTTAAAAGTGATGGCATTTATCTCGATAATCAACTAGTGCCTCGCTACTACAGCGAATAGATATGCATATATCAGGCAAAGTTGCACTTATACGGTTTGCTACCTATCTTACTCGTTATCGCTCTTGAAATTTCAGTCTTTTCGTGACCATTTCTTCTACCTACAGTTTCGTCATCCACGTCTCGACCCCTTTCTTTACTGCTCATCTGGATGATGGCACACAATTCAAAAGTCGCGTTCCTCAATTGACCATCCGGTCTCTGCGTTAGTTTCTTAGCACTTTGTCAGAGACTTGGCTGAGATAGGAAGCTGTCTGTATCTCCGTTGGAAACAGCTTGCATTCAATTTAGCTGCCAAGTATTACCCACATACATCCCTCTTTATAAACTCGTGCTAAAGGTCGGCCATTGAGCAGAGTTATACCCGTATTTCGGATGATATGATGCCATCTTCCCTGAAATTATTTATATTACATCCCATTGAAAACTGTTTGCTCAATATAGGGGTGTTCATGTTTTACTATAGGTTAGTATAAACTTCGCTGAATGTAACCCTTAATCTTGCCTTGTTCACCCCCCAATTCCCATAGTCAGTACTTCATAAGCGCGAGTGCTTTATAGAGGGCCAGATACCTGTGTGTACCCTAATGTACTAGCGTTCTGTAGGTACAGGTAGCTATCCGGTTTGCCCGATCAGATCTGAACAATGGATATCATTGGCCAGGTCTGCCGATTTGTGGCCCCTGTATCCCGGGTCGCCAATCCATTGAGGGGCACTACACGTATGAGATCAGGCATTTTTGGTACCTGTGCGACTACGGCTTGCAGGACATCTGATACTACTCTTTTGAAGCAATCAGCACCTGCAAGACAATATACAGCCTCGACAATAACCGCAGCACGAGTTGATTGCTTCTTTAAGCCATTGGATAGTCGTCACAAGACATATATTCCCTGTCGGCCGTTTACTTCAACACCTGCCAATTTGGTAACCAACCTAGCTCTCGATTCGCAGCATCAATCTAAAGAGAGATCGAAACCCCACCTTCACTCATCCCACCGCAACAATTCTCTATACGAACGTGGGGCAGCATTCCTAGGCATAAATAGACCGGCACGTGTATCAAACAACCGGCCCTTCTCTTCGTCGTCCAGCGTCTCTTGTTCAGCTATCATCCCTTCATCCATCATGGCAGACCGAGACGTTCTCCCCTCTACCGTCACTCCGTCCCATTATGATCTCTCCATCTCCTCCCTAAACTTCAACGACTGGTCTTATCAAGGAAACGTGACCATCGAAGTGTCGATTGCGGAACCCGTCAAGGAGATTGTTATCAACTCTATCGAGCTCAAGTTACTCAACGCCAAGGTTACAGTCAACCACACAAAAGCCTCGCAAACCCTTGAAACTACCACGTTCAACTATGACGAGAAGAAGCAGCGTGCAACCCTCGTCTTTGCTGACGAGGTCCCGGCCTCGCAGAAGGCGACTCTTCAGATCACCTTCCAGGGAGTCATGAACAACGATATGGCGGGCTTCTACCGAAGCAAGTATAAACCCGTCGTCCCTGCTGCAGATTCGGTACCTCGAGACGATACCTTTCACTACATGTTGAGCACCCAATTCGAAGCCTGCGATGCCCGCCGAGCTTTCCCTTGTTTCGACGAACCTCGATTGAAGGCGACCTTTGATTTTCAAATCGAGATCCCAGAGGATCAGGTTGCTTTGTCCAACATGCCCGTCAAAGACTCGTCTAAGTCTAGAGATGGTTTCAAGATGGTTTCTTTCGAACGGACTCCGGTCATGAGCACCTACCTCTTGGCTTGGGCTGTTGGCGATTTCGAGTATGTCGAAGCCTTTACCGAGCGACGGTATAACGGAAAGCAAATCCCCGTGCGTGTGTATACCACTCGAGGATTAAAGGAACAGGGCCGATTTGCGTTGGAGCACGCCCCGAAGACCATTGACTTGTTCTCAGAGAGCTTCGGTATCGACTACCCTCTTCCCAAGTCTGACTTGCTCGCCGTTCACGAGTTTACACATGGAGCTATGGAGAACTGGGGTCTGGTGACTTATCGTACAACAGCCGTCCTTTTCGACGAGAAAACATCGGATGCTAGATACAAGAACCGAGTCGCATATGTCGTCGCCCACGAATTGGCCCATCAATGGTTCGGCAACCTTGTTACCATGGATTGGTGGGACGAGCTTTGGTTAAATGAATCTTTTGCCACATGGGCAGGTTGGTATGCCGTCAACGAATTCCATCCTGATTGGCAGGTTTGGGCTCAATTCGTGAATGAGGGAATGGAAATGGCCTTCAAGCTAGATGGAATGCGCGCATCCCACCCCGTTCACGTCCCAGTCAAAGATGCTCTCGATGTAAACCAAATTTTCGACCACATCAGTTACCTCAAAGGATGCTCTACCTTACGAATGTTAGTCAGCCAGCTCGGAGAGAAGACCTTCCTCCAAGGAGTTGGTGCATATTTAAGGAAGCATGCTTACGGCAACGCGAAGACCGAGTATCTCTGGCAGGCTTTGACTGAAGCCTCGGGAACAGACGTTAGTGGTCTGATGGGTAACTGGATAGAGAAGATTGGTCATCCATTGTTGACAGTTGCTGAGGAGCCCGGGCAAATCTCCATCAAACAGAACCGATATCTGTCAACGGGTGATGTAAAGCCGGAAGAGGATCAGACTATATGGTGGGTACCACTCGCTCTACAGGGCAAGGTTGGACAGCAGGACATCCAGAAGTTGGCTCTCACCGAGAAGGCTACGACTATCCGCGATATCGATGACGAGTTTTATAAGATCAACAGCAACGCCACCGGCTTCTACCGAACCAATTACCCTCCAGCGCGTCTTGCGAAGCTTAGTAAGCAGCTCGACCGCTTGAGCAACGAAGACAAGATTTCCATCATTGGTTCCGCCGCTGACTTGGCCTTCTCTGGTTATGGCACCACCCCTGCTCTTCTGTCTTTCCTTGAAGGCTTCGGGGGAGAGACCAATTATCTTGTTTGGTCCCAGGTCCTGGATTCTCTAGGCATGGTCAAGACCATCTTTGGTGACGATGAGGATATTAAACGCGGCCTAGAGCAGTTTACTCTAAAGCTCGTCAACAGCGCAGTTGAGAAGATTGGCTGGGACTTCCCAGAAGGCGAGGATTACCTCACGGGCTTGCTGCGCAAGAGACTTCTGCTTAGTGCCGCAGCAAACGGCCATAAGGAGTAAGTAGCCCATTCCTACAATATCCGTATCTTAACTTGCTGTGTCAAGTACCATACATTCAGCAATCTTTATTTGATTTCTACCGCGTTCATCCAGCTAATCAATGATCCAGGGTCCTTGAGAAGGCGAAGTCGTTATTCGACTCTTGGGTTGATGAGGGAACTCCCCTACATCCAAACTTGAGAACTGTTGTCTACCGTACCGCTGTCAAGACCGACCCGGCTAAAGCAGTCGATGTCCTCCAGAAGGAATGGTTTACCGGTGCTTCCATTGATGGTAAAGAGGTTTGCCTTGCCTCGTTAGGCCACGTCCGTGATCCCGAAATCATCTCTACCAAACTTTTACCCTTCAACTGCAACTTGTCCCCACCTGCGCCTCCGTCTGAATCCGTGCCTTCAGGCGACATGCATTCGCTCGGTAGCGCCTTGGCGACCAACTCAGTCGCACGTCCAATCCAGTGGAAGTACATCCAAGATAACTGGGAGAAGTTGACAACCAAGATGGCGAACCCGGTCGTCCTTGATCGCTTCGTCAAGCTCACATTGCAAAAGTTTACGGATGCCAAGTATATCGATGAGATCGATGCCTTTTTCAAGGATAAGGACACCAGCGCCTTCGACCGTACCTTGGAGCAAGTCAAGGATGCTATTCGCGGCCGTGCCGCATACCGCGAGAGAGATGCTAAAGTCCTCAAGGAGTGGTTAGCTGCGAATGGCTATATCCAGTAAGGGAGAATGGGTGTATTCCGGTGATGAATGATGAATAGGTGTTTGAGGACCTCATGAAAAAGTTGTGGAATTGTAGGTGTTGCATGGCTTAAGGATGGTGTAGAAGACCCTCGAGGCAGAAAAGTGCCATCGTAAATAAGTAACACATTAAATTAAATGTTCAATCAAAGTGACAACTCACTTCCCCTGTCAATCACGGATCGCCTTTTCACGATCGTCTTGGGTAGGACTAGCAGGGGCTTATGACCAGAAATACTATAAAGTCCTACGGACAAGCCACCCTTGCACTATATGGGTAGGGGGTACCTCACAGGTTGGGCGAGCCCTCCTAAATAATACACTTATTAGACTATCAGATATTATTCGTGCTGGTGTAAGTAGTGTGCAACCCATCTTCTCTCCAGCTATTCACCCCCTGAATCCATCCCGGCTGCCTATTCGCACAGGACCAGAGTTAATATTTTAGGTACCTATGCAGGGTTCTACTGATCTCCTATTAATTAAGTTCAGAATCTCATTCCGTAATAGCGGCTTGATTTAGCATCTTAAAAGCAGCCAGGCAAGGCATACCTACCCCTTATACCATCCATAAACAAAATAGGTATGTAGATAGGTAGCCCGGGTCCGTCAAACGCAAACGCAAAACGCACAGTATCACGCATAACCATCACATTGCGAATCAAATAGGCACACCGAAGAAGGTAAACGGATTCCCGTGAAGATCATGAATCTTAACGTCATTAACCCATTTAACCCAGCCGACTTTTTTCGCGTCTCGTAAATGCTATGCCGCAGACTTTTGGTACAGAACAAACAGGAATCCGTTTTCCCACCAAACCAGGCCGTACATACATATATACATAGGCCGGGCTACGTGGGAAATCGCCGACGCCGGTTCGCGATGAACCACCCCCCCCCTTATTCCCGCCCCCCTTCCTTGTCAACAAAAAAATCAGATGGAAGGGCCATGCGATGCATTGCAGACACGCCGCCAATATCCTTTGCCATTACCAATCCCTCATGAGTACACACGCGCGCCGATGGTGAACCAGGTGCCGTTATATCGAAGTTTTTCTTTTCTTTCTTTCTTTCTTTTCTTTTCCCTCTATCTCTATGCAACCAAGTGGCGGGATTCTAGATGCCAGTCTAGAGAACCGGGTAAGATTAGCGCCACGACTGTCGAGACAGCAGTCGATCTCGAGAGATGCGACAATAGGGTCGACGGATGCAGACACGGGATCGAATCCTCTACGATTCCTCAGTTCGGGGTCTTCCGCCGCGGTTTCCACCACGACCGCGGCCGCGGCCACGTCCCCGACCCTCACCATGTCCTCGGTGACCGCCACGGTGGTCTCCTCGGCCACGTCCTCTCCAGCCTCCTTCACGATCGCCACGAGGTCGGTTGCGCTGAACTTGGTGGAATCCGTCGTTCGCTTCCGTGGGGGCACGGACCTAGACAGCAGTTAGCAAAAGTGATGTTTGAAATACGCTGTCTAAAGCGCGATAGATATCAAGGATGGTTCGAGTAACTCACCTCAGGCTGGTGGTTCTCGGCGTGGTTCTGAGCATCCTCAGCCCAAGATTGAACATTTCCGTTGGACGCCGGAGTCGCAGCAAGACCGTTCTCAGTTTCGGTAGGATCCCGAGGGACCTGAACCCAGTCTTGTGAGCCGGAAGCGCTCAGGTCGTTGTTAGCGTCCCATTGGGACTCGGCCGCAGCGTTAGCTGCATTGTCACTGACGGCGGCGTTCTCAGGCAGACCAGAGACCGGTGTTGATTCGCTATGACCATTGGTCAATTGGATAGTAGTGCCAGTAGTATCGATCTCGGTAAGGCCAGCGTGGGCAGCAGTCGGATCGGTGCCATTGGTTCCTGTAGCCTCAAGGGGCGCTTCCGTAGGCTCGGTAACTACCTCAGCGACAGCGAACAGGGCAGCATGGGCTTTCGCCGCATCCTTGACCTGGGCAACTATAGAAGAGTTAGTAAGAGTTTAAGCAATCCATCATTATAAACACTGAGTACGCACAGGAAGTCTGAAGTTCCTCCCCGGTAACGCCGTGGGTCTTCTCTTCCGAGCCTTCGATCAACTTGATCATGGTAGAGACGGCATTCTCGTCTCCCGAGTAGACATTAAGTAGGACACCCTCCAAAGCCATGTTCTCGTCCAGACCAGCATCAGCTTCCTCCGTTCTTCGAGCCGCAGCCAGTCGGAGGAACTGCGACAAGACAAGCAAGCCATCGTGCTGGATCTTCTTGGACTCAGCTGCAGCTTGCGCCTTGAGCTCGTTAATCGCCTCGGCCTTCTCCTTCTCGAACTTCTCGGTAAGGGACTTCTCTAAGCTAGCCTTCTCAGCAGCAGCGCGGGTTCGGTACTCCTCGTCCACCTTCTTGTACTGGGCGAGTTGTTCCTCAAGCTGAGCAAGTTGGGATTCCAACTGAGGCTTCTTAAGGCGCTGGGCGCGCTGGTCGGCGTTGATAATCTTCTCGTTGACAAGATCATCTAGGGATTTGCCTTTGTGTTGTTCGATTATGGCATCGGTCTTGGAGGCATTGGCCTAAGGTAAGAAATGGTTAGGTACAAACTCCACTTGACATTGGGTGGTGATATGACGCATTCGCACTTACAATCTTCTTGTTCACATTACGGATGCTCCTAACAACACAGTTAGAGAAAAAGAAAACGCCAGAGGGTAGTCAGGTTTGACTCACTTCTGAAGTTCACGGATGTAAGGGTTAGTGCTCTCCTCCTGACCTTCTTGGCCAGCGACAGAAGCAGGCTTCTCGGGAACGGACAAGGCAGAAGGGGCAGGAGACTCGGTTCGCTCGGCCTTGACCTTCTTCTTCTTAGCAGACTTAGACTCGGTCTGGACAGGAGGGTTCTGAACAGCAGGAGAAGGCATAGTGAAGGAAGATGTCTGGTCGTATACTCGGGTAAGGTCGTTGGTGGGTTGTCTTCGGAGCTCGTTTGTTCGACTTCGACTCAGCGATGTGTAACGCCGGATTATAGGTTAAGAGACGGAAGAGTGTGGAATAAATACTGTAATTCAAGCGCAAGAATATCTTCTCGAGGATGAAATAATAGGGTTAAGTAAGGGTAGTGAGTAAGGTAGTTACGTAGGTAGTCGGATTGAAGTAGTGGTGGATAATTGTAGTGTAGGAAAAGCGAATTGAGAAAGATGATGCAGTGTTTTTTTTCGGTTGGTCTTGGGTGTAAGTGGATTTGTTTGTGTTCCTGCAAGTGCGAGTCTTGGGTCCGAAATTCGAGATCGGATTTTTTTTCAGGGTTAACATGGTACCTAGGTATCTGCTTAGGCCCTTAGGCGCCAATGCGGACCCCTCTAACGGCCCCCAAGGACCCATGTACGGACGCACCAGCCCCATTCTGACACCTGTAAGCTGAACCACCAGCGAAACCTGCAGAAACCCTAGGAATCATGTACAATGTGGACTCTTAAAATACGGTACTTCTGATGATACCTGTTGAACCCAGGTAAGACCGTACCTACATACGTAATTCTTGATTTTTGTTCTCCCATTACTATTCAATTATGGTGTATAATTAGGTATCTTTATTGCAATTAGACACCACATGTGTCTCTCAGTGCTTTAGATGGTGAGCACCGCGACAAAAGAGCGTGTGTATCTAACTTATGTAGGCAGGCATCCTACAAAGGTACCTACATGTAGACAGCAAGATTGAACATGCGCACCGGTATACTCCCGCCGGAAAGATATTCATCTTGCATGCAACTTTGTGCATGACGCGCTTGTCGCGCTTGATTTTGCGTGTGTCCAGGCAACCAAGCACTTCACGCCTAGAATACCCGAGACCCCAACACTAGTCGAGTTATAGTATAGGGAGTTGGCCACGATGGTTTCAGCATACTCGATAGTCTCGTTCGGTTTCATCCCTTGAACTTGGCCAGAGTATCCTTCATCCGTATTAGATCAGTCAACAATTCAAAAAGGGGTCGCATGGGAAACTCACCGCAGTGGCTTTCTTAACACTCCTAGCACTTATTCCCCTTTCGCCAGCTTGTTTCGCGTCGATGGCGGCCTCCTTCATAAGACTATTTTATATTGTTAGTTTCTTGAAGTGCTTGTGTATATCGATTGTTTCTTGTGTCTCAGGGATCAACGTCGAAGTAAGTACGTACGTTTGCATGAAGAGCACGTAGTCGAGGAATATCTGTAGTGGCACACCATCTAGTCAGAGCGCGTCGCAAACGCGAGTTGGGACTAAAAGCTTTACCATGACATCAACGTTCTTGCTGACATTACACTTGGAATGCGCCTTCACTATCTTCTTCACCGTCGCCCTCGGATACATCTTCTGTCCTGGTGCCATCTTGAGAAGGGGACTGAGGTTATCTGATAAAAGACAATTGATTCAGGTGGTGGCGCTGTCTCTCGACTCTGAGCTGTTGAAGATGGATGAATCGCGAGCTTCGTTTGTTGACTTTGAAAATGGCAGCTAGGTAAACGACCCCACTAATCAGCGTCGGTTGCGGCCGCTACCTAACCCAAGTACCGGCGGGTACGAACTACGTGATGCACGTACCTTTTTTTAAACATCGAACCTTGCTGCTTGGGAGCTTGGGCCATCTATCCACGCCCCTACCTATTGATTTGCGGCGTCCACAACCAGCAAAATGGGTAGATCCGAATTCAGGGTCACATGTTCAACCCAACTTCAACTCCCCGTGAGGCTTAAATCTTTATCTCCATCTGCAAAGCAGACCGCCTCAATCGGGCCCGCTACCTGGTCGATGGACCCAGATCCGTTATATCATGGTAGCAGATAGAATTGTGAAAGTCCCAATTCAAACATGTACCCACTGCCCGGCACTTAAACACTGTGAAGAACGATGGCAGACAACGTATCTTATTTCTGAATCATTGAGCGGAAAAAGATATTTTGCCAGTCCTTTTTTATAAAAGGGATGTAGCTACTACCGTGGACTATAACACTTCCGTCTATAATATTAGTTGCATACTTAGGTTGTCACGCTCATTTGCTCAATCGTAAGTAGAACAACTCTCAATCTTATTAAGAAACCTCAAATTTATTGCCAAGCGGGCTGCCTTTTCTCCAGATTTCGCTACAGTTAAATCGAAAAGATCTCATTCCCTAGCCGTCCGTGTTAGAGGCCTGAGCCTTTCCATCGTCTCCCATTGTATCAGGGCCCCCGGGACAACAAGTGTTGTACTATGCGGACAATGTGATGATTAGCAATGTATCCCTCTATGACTAGGTACGTACGAAAAAAATGGCATTCATCTATTACATTGAGAATACGACAGTATACTTACAATCATATCAACACAATGGCCAAACTCGCAAGTATCGATAGAACAGTCGAAGCGGCACTGGGAACTACAACACCTGTTTGGGTACTGTTGGGTGCTGATCCCATCCGCATGGATGGGTATAGCGCTAGAACTCAGGGCCAGTGAGGCGGCCACGACAGCGCAGACGAGGCGGAAGTTGGAGAGAATTTGCATGTTGAGCTTCTTTTTACGTGCTAGTTTCGTGACTCGGCCTTGTGCGTTAGGTAGATTCGTGTAGTTGTGATGGAAAACGCTTTCGAATTTCGCAGCCGAGTTGAGATGAAGCTTGGTGAAGTAGAACGAACAAACACTACCCCCAGAAGGCTTCTCTCTAAGTGAGATTATATATAGAACTGGAGCGCAACGAACAGTGCACATATAAATATGAGTGTTACCTCACCAACCACCTAAGCTATTCGTTCGAGCTACCAATTCTACTTCTATTCTAAATTATTAAAACTTAACCTTCATTTAGCACGGGCGATCTATATAGTAAAAGATTAGCTTAGTCCACAGACACATGCGACAGGTCAGGGCAAAGAAATAAGTTATTTTAGGAGCTAGTAAGATGGCTGGGCACCTACATTATGCGCGTACTACGGGATTATAGATGAGGAATTATCCTTTTTAACTTTTTAACCTTTCCAAGGTTTCGCCTTGCCGCGCGAAAGAATAGCCAAGTAAAAGCTGAAATTTACGTTTGTCATGATGTTTTTTGCAATGATTGCATGGGGAACCTGAAAAGCGTACTGTGATCTAGCACTTGGATTACAGGCTGAGCGATTGCACATGTGCTTGATAGGTAATGGTAGAGGCTTGGTATATTTGCAGGCTCCTTCGAATGTAGCATTCCAGCCAGTTGGCAGAAATATGAGTCGAGTTAACTCAGGGGATCTCCTACGCTAGTTCTTGATATAGTTTATGGGAAGCGAATATTACCCCCGTATTGGAGATAGTCAGGAACCGGTGGTAATTAACGACTGACTGCTTCTTCCGTTCGCTATACATGCCATGGCTTGCAATATTCACCGCACAACCTGGTGTGGCTTCCGGTAGCGAATGATAACCTATACGGAATGGATAAGTCAGGATTCAAACTGGCAGTAATGGATGCTGGAGTCGCTCATTAAGCCATCTGAAGCCGTCTGCCTCTCTCCTGCGTGGACTCGGAATTTATCCGTCCTGACCAATGTATTTACTATACCAGAGAAATTTATATCACGATCTATCGGTATGCAGTTGGCATGATGCATAAAATAAAGCTCCTATTGAGAGTTATAGTGCAAAAAAAAATCCAATTTGGGCAAGAATGGTGGTTCCTAGTTACGATCATGTTTACCCCTATTCGCGAAAGTAATCCACAGTCTACAACACAGTTCGACACTGTACCGCATCACTCATTCAATCTTTCCTCCTTCAATCTCTTACTCACTATCTTGAACAACATCATCATCCGAATTTCGAGAGCGATTTAATAGGGCAAGGATGACCTTAACAGTTCCCACACCACGGCAGTTCATTACGTCTCTCATAGACAGTCTCCCATCAATACCCACTCCCGCATCATCCACTTCACCACTCACAGCGCCTAGCGCGGGAGCAAACCCGCTTAAGCTCATCCCGCCAGCGTACCGGCCACTCCTCACCACTCTTCACGCCTTGTACCCCTTAACTCTCCTGCCTGCCCTCGACCTTCTAGACAGACGTCTTGCGACGCGCATCATCGTCAGAACTCCTGACCCGCAGCAAGACACGGCATTAAAGACGGGGGCAGAGACAGCATCAGACCACGATGAAGACGAACAGGGAAAAAGGGAAGCGGCGACAGGAAGCCCCTCCTTCTACGTAGTCCGTTCCGCGCAGCCGCAGCACCCTCGGCGCGGGCAAGCTAGCAGTGACGCCTCACTCGGCCTATCATATGTGGTGCGCCTCGAGGCCTGGAACTGCACTTGCGCAGCTTTCGCCTTTGCTGCATTCCCGCGGGAAGATCGTGAGCAGCACTCCTACGTCATTGGCCCTCCTTCACTTGCGCCTACTGCTTCTTCTCGCATTGGAGGGGAATACATATCATTAAAGGACGAGGAGTGGCAATTTGGCGCCCTGAGCCTTGATGGCACGGAAGGGAGCGGTATTTCTGGAGTTCCCTGTTGCAAGCACTTGCTGGCGTGCGTGCTGGCTGAGAGGTGGAGTTGCTTGCTTGGTGGGTACCTGGATGAGAGGGTTGTTGGGAGGGAGGAGGGTGCGGGGTTGGTTGCTGATATTTGAGTGAGTAGCTACACATATGTAGCTGTGCAAGGTTGGAAGGTAAGGAGTCTCATGGTATGACTAATGATTTCACGAAGTGATGAATGTATGTAAGACTACGCGGACGGCGGTGGAAACACGATAACAGGAGCATGAGAACCTAGGTGTTCATGAGGTAAAATCATGGTTTCATCAGAGGATCATTCCTCTCGTCAAACGTCTATAGATTAGCATGCATGCATGAGGCGCCTTTGACCTCGGAATGGACTTTTCCTCCCCAGAGAGGATAATGTACAAGGGTTGCAGTTATTTATTATCCCGCATCATCCTAGAAACTCCACTATTTCTTCTTTTCCTTGTCGCTACTCTTGTCTGACGACTCGCCGTTAACGCCGTTGACACTGCTGTCCTTCTTGTCCTTGTCATCCTTTCCCGTCGCAGCAGCTTCCTCCTTGGCCTCCTTCTCTTCCTGTTGTTGCCGGTTCTGGATCTTGTTCTCAATGAGGTCATGGAAGGCAGTAATGGCACGGATTAAGCTGCTGAGATAGATGGCGAGGAGCTGGTCGTTCGTCTTGACGCTGAGAGCGTATGATAGTTCGCCCACGTTTCCACTCTTTCCATCGGCACCAGGCTTATTAGGTGTTGAGAGGTTGGGCAGGAGGTTGAAGATATCTTGGAGGTTGCCTAAGACCGCATGGTTCACTGGTAGCTTGCCATCCTGGACCTTCTGAAGATAAGCCTGGATTTCGCGTAATCGGAGGTGAAGTCCTTGCAATGATTGCAGTTGGTTTGTAATGCGTGTCGATAGGGTACCGATAGCTACGTCGCGAATATCTCGGAGCAGGTGCTCAACACCGATCTCTTCCGCTTCTTCGGCCTCGATCGTGGAGGGAGTGTGGACAAAGGTCTTGGTTGTGGTCGTGCCGTCCTGTTGCGTGTCAGCTTCTTATATCGTCGGCGACTGTAGCATAGAGCAACCTACATCCTTGATCTCCTCTACTGCAAAGTACGCATCTGTCGGGACACCGGACTCCTTTGGTTGGACGTCAATAATGACTAGTAGCGGGTTTGGTGTGTATCGCTTGAATAGCTCGTTGATCTCGAGATCTGATGCGCGTAGCTTGGGTCCGGAGTGGTACCATCCTATTAACTTCTCTCTTGCGTTGACTTTCTTGAACATGTCGTTCATGTTCTCAACATAATTGTGATCTAGGAACCAGACGGACGGATCATCGTTGTCCTCCTCGAAGGGAACTATATGAAGCGAATCAAGGTTAGTTAAGCCGATTTAGATGGCCTCGTAGAGGGTAGGAGAAAAGGCGACCAACCCGCGAAACTGTTCGATACCCGGACATTCTTGCCATCGTTCTGACCTAGTAGCACACCCACCACTCGCTTCCGCGTACCCTTGGCCACTCGATTGTAGTGATCTACGACGGAGAGGAGAACGAGAGGAGCGACGGTGACATTCTTATTTACGAACGATAGGGTCTCAGCGGTCGTTGCAGGCATGGTGAAGAAGAGGGATGTGGAAATTGGGAAATGCGATGAAAGGAGGAGGCTTGCTAGGAAACGAGAACTGAGCTGGATGGAAGTTTGACAAACAGATTGAGAAGGCTGTCGTATGTGAGGCTGCCTTCGCACGAAATCCCGGGCAAGCTTAGTTCTTGTTTGGGGTTAGCTTAGAATGCATTATGCACAGACCCGCAACTGCGAGAGGCTGATGTAATTCTTAATTCCACCACCCGCATTATATAATCACATGTGGCTAGTGTTTGTGGCTTTGCTTTTAGTCCCACTTAGTGTATTAGGTAACTTCAATGTTCCCTCGCATTTTATTGAACTATAGGGACTTTTGAAAGTAGTAGGTATTGAGAGCTAACGAAACGTTGACAAGACCCAGACGGATAAGGGGAACTCGACGGGTCACTCGACTATCCTGGCTGACTGAGGTATATTATGTATCATATCCTGACAACTAGCGAAGAATGAATCCCGCTCTATCCGCTTGCCCGAGTAGAAGATCGTAAGCTAATCTTGGCCATGATGGCATTTGTTGTTACATGCCTACCGCACCTCAACATTGAATCTCAACATGTCGAAGCAGATGAAACTCGAATGTTTGTATCGAGAGGAAACTATTGACAAACAGGATCGAGATGAGAAAAGAGCTTATAACAACAACAAAGGACCACCACATCCAGCTTTCTTAGATATATGTTAATAAGTTTAATTTCTGAAATCAGATGCTTCAAATCTAGGTTGTTCGCATATAGCTAATATTTATTGACCTCGGCGGTCAAATGGAAAAAGTAGCAATCTGGCTTTTAGTTCGTAGAAAAATAGCCGGGTCTCAGATTGGCGCTTGACTCAAGCAGGTAACACGGTGGGATGTCCCAAGCTACCTCGGTGCTGTAACTAAGGGAATTACAGGCAGGTTAGCTTGGCTCTTTGGATGGTATGCCGCTAAAAGGCATGGGGTCCCCCACTCTGTACCTCCAGGGCTCCCTATACCTTGACTGTAACCCGCTGTCCGTGTGCCCCAAAGCACTGCCCAGTCAGCCACTAGGGAGCCCCAATTGCCCCCAAGTCCAAGCTCCATTCTGGTGGCAACTGGTAAGGGGACTCCGAGCGTTTTTTTTCTTTCCTGCAGTCGCAATCGAACCTGGCAACCGTTCCTGCCGAAAGTGGTTTCGAGCTCAAATTTCGAAAAAAGAATTCCCCGATTCCCGACCTCGCAGACCACCGTGGAGTTTCCAGCCTTTAACAACACTTTACTACTTACAACTTACTACGCTCTTACCACCTACGGGTTCCGTCACCTCCGTATTTCCTTTTCCCTTCCTGTTATATTTCTCATTTCCTTGTGACCTGGCCCGTCGTTCTTCCTTCCTTGCCTTGGTCCGGCTCAATTGATTCCTTTCGAGCTTTTCAAAATGGGTATAATCGACGATGAGATGAAGCGATTGCAGGACGTCGTGTCCGGGCTGGAAGAGCGTGTAAGAAGTTTGGAACAGCGCCAATCCGGCGGGAGCACTGATGGCGTGCGCATGATCCTTATGGGTCCTCCAGGAGCTGGTATGTCTCTGAAAAATTAGTTATTGGGACTATGGCTGTTGAGCGGCGACCAGTCCTAGTTAAGAGTTGCGCTGATTGTTGCTTTTGCGATTCGCAGGAAAGGGAACGCAGGCGCCAAAGATCAAAGAGAAGTTCTCTTGTTGTCACTTGGTAAGCCAACATATTCCACGAAAACCGCATTGGATATGGAATTAAATTGCTAACCGCCGTGGCAAGGCCACCGGTGACATGCTTCGATCCCAAGTCGCCAAGAAGACACCTCTCGGCCGAGAAGCTAAGAAGATTATGGACGCTGGCGGTTTGGTCAGCGATGACATCGTCATTGGCATGATCAAGGAGGAACTTGAGCACAACAATGAATGCAAGGGCGGGTATGTTTTTTTCCGTTTTACTTTGTACCTATACCGTGCAGTCTGCGACCAACGTTATATAGGGTATTTGGACTTTATGTCTGAGCTAATCATATCTCAGTTTCATCCTTGACGGCTTCCCTCGCACCGTTGCTCAAGCCGAATCCCTCGACAAGATGTTGGCCGAGAAAAACCAGAAGCTGCAGCATGCTGTTGAATTGCAGATCGATGATGCTCTCTTGGTTGCGCGTATCACTGGTCGCTTGATCCACCCCGCCTCTGGTCGAAGTTATCACAGCATCTTCAACCCGCCCAAGGTTCCTATGAAGGACGATATCACTGGCGAGCCCCTGATTCAGCGATCCGACGACAACGCTGATGCCTTGAAGAAGCGTCTTGTTACCTACCACCAACAGACTGCTCCGGTCGTCGGATACTACAAGAAGACTGGTATCTGGAAGGGTGTTGATGCTAGCCAAGAGCCTGGTCAGGTCTGGAATAGCTTATTAAAAATCTTTGATGAAGACAAGGCCCCTAAGAACAGCGGCGGCATCTTAAGTAGATTGACTGGCCAATAGACCAGCAGCTGCTATCATATTTGCCTTCAACTCTTGACCAGGCTCCTACATGGCGGTATATGAACGTGTATCATGAAAGGCGTCACGCAATTGTCTACGAAGGCGGCATTCTTGGAATGCAATGCAGCACGAACGGGTATTTGGACAGCAGGTACCTATGAAGTGATGACGGGTTGAGAAGGACGCACGCATGGGACTGACGCGGCTTGTATCATACGACTTTCATGTGCCATGTCATTAATTCAACATCCAATAAGACACTTTGAATCCTACCCGCACCAAATCTACTTGTCCAGTGAGCTAACTCTTTGACTTTCGTTTGATATCAAGATAACCTAAGGTATACCTACTTGTTTCACGTCAAGCAATTCTTGGGCAGAATTAATGACAGATGCAGAGTTTTAAATACGACAGCTCGCTTCTCCAAAGTATATCTTACAAGAACGAGGCTGCTATTAAGAGGAATGGCTTGCCGTATTCTCAACGTAGTACGAAGTTGTCGAGTCATCAACTGATGCTGTAGAATCGTTTTATGTGATTGGTCAATGGAAAATATTAATGGATCCTTTACCTCCTTCCAACCACTCAGACTACAGGAAACACGAATACGAAGCACATAAGCAGTTTGAGGCCCCCGATTAGGACTTCATGAATACTCTGCCATGTTTACTGACTTGAGGATATAATGCCTTCTATTACCTTAGGTACGTAGAAACGAATACGATATAGCTGAGATGGACTCGAACCGAAGCGAGCATTCTCAGCATTTATGAGTCACACTTGACGGCATTACAGCATATTACAACATATCAGAGGTTGGAGAAAGATGACATACGCCCTTCAGAGATGGGTATAAGAGGGCACCATCACTCCATCCAAAGTCAGCGGCTCATAACCGTAAACTATCTATACTCCAAGAATCGCAGCCATGGCCTTGAATTTCACAACCTTCGACGTCTTCACCACAACGCCCTTCCGCGGCAACCCCCTAGCTATAGTGCAAGTCCCCATAGGCACCTCGCTATCTCAGGACCAGAAGCAACTCATCGCCCGAGAATTTAACCTCTCGGAAACAGTGTTCCTCCACGAGCAGACTGCCGAGGACATCCAGGCACGCATTGCTCGAATCGACATCTTCACCGCGCTCGCCGAGGTGCCCTTTGCCGGACACCCGACAATCGGGACGTCTAACTTCCTGCTACACCACCTGCATCTGGGCTCCGCCCGGATCCTTGCTACTAAAGCCGGGCTTGTGCCGTTCAAGGCGATGTATCTAGACGGCAAATCCGGGGCTGAATTGGCGGTGGCGCATAATGTGCATATTCACAATCGGCCCTTCGAAGGGACGAGTTATGGCCACCACCCGGTTGTTAGCATCGTGAACGGCATGACCGCTATCTTTATTCGACTGCCGGACTTAGACACGCTGGGTAAACAGACGACGAATCTCGTTGGAACTGAGAATACGTACAAGGTGAAGGAGAAGCTGGACGAAGGCTGGCGCAATGGGCCTGTGGTGAGTTACTTCTACGTAGACCTTGGATATGCAGATGGCGTGCGGAAGCTGCGCACGAGGAACCTGGGGTCTAGGGAGGACCCTGCGACTGGTTCTGCGGCTTCGGGACTATGCGCGTTTCTGAGCTTGATCGAGGGGGATGAGGGGCCCCTGGCTCGCAGGTACGAGGTCATTCAGGGGGTGGAGATAGGTCGGAAGAGCGAGATTCGCATTCAGGTGACGCTTAACGAAGATCGGAAGAGCATCAAAGAGATTCTGCTCTCTGGCAACGCTGTTAAGGTCTTGGAGGGGAGGGTCCCCATTCCACCTCCTGAGTTGACGGTTCACCCTGAGTGAATGTGGATCTTTCGCTTGGTAGATGCTATGGTTCATGTTGGCTGTACATTTGTGTGATGAAAACGTTATGATCTACGAGAACTGCAGTGATCGATAATAAGAACTGGACTACCTATTTCGGCACCGCCTATGATCTAACCTAAGTATAATATAGGTATGCATAATGTGCTGACCACTATTCACAAGTCTCAAGAGCGAAACGCCATGCATAGCCCGGCTGCCTATATCCTATTAAAAGAGCGGTAGTAGTGACCTTCCATTAATGCTTGCGAGAGAATATACCTATCAAACAATCCTCCAACTCCACCGTGCGTCCCGGTCATAACTTAAGGAGGTATATAATGAAACACGCGCGAGAGAGGGTAATAGGGGTAACAAGTTTTGAGTGAAATCCAACGCCTCACCATGCCCTATTCCATATCATTACTGTTTCCCTTGCCCCCTCCCCGCTTTCCAGAAAATGAAAAACGCCAATGGAAATGCAGTCGCAGTTTTCAAGCCGCTGAACGCCCAGACCCTATCCGAGGCGCCCAGGACAAAAAGCCTCCAACACCCTCAGCAATGACCTTTATTCCACTCGTCATTAACACCGATCTACTTGGTGTAGATAGCACCGGTAGCAAATAGTAGGTGGGTGAGTTTGGCCCCCCTCACGCAGAGCGCCCCTTAGCCGCTCTTGCGGCTGGCGCGCTGGCATCCCTTCTTTCACCAGTCCCTGTGACCATCTGCCGCCGGGGCGTAGCCAATCCCTGCGCAGCGCTCCTAGCTCTGCCACGCCTTTCCTTAATTTGGGCCAGAGCCTGCTCGCGCGTCATCGTGGGAGTCAGGGCAGGGTTGTTAACGTCGAATGAGGGTATACGGTTGTCGTTGTGATAATTGCCGTTCTTATAGCTGTCTCGGACGGGGACTGTGGTGGTCGTAGTCACGGTGTAGAAGGCAGCCGAGGTGTGGGGCCGGGTGCCGTCGTCCTCTGCTTCCCTTTCAGTCTCCATAGCTGTCTCCGGGCGGTTGGATTCTACCTCTTCTTGTTCGTCTTCTTCAGGGTCCATGCGACTAGGATGAGGTCCCGCTGATGTAGTCGGTATGTTCATGGTTATGCTGTGAGAGGAGTCTCTTTCGTGAGGTGCGTTGAGAAGTGAGAGGAGAGAAGTGCGCTCTTGCGCTAGTAAGGCGTATGTGGGAGGCTCAACAGATGGTGTTCGGGAATAGTGGACAGGATCCTGTTGAGGTTCTACTGGCGTGGGTGGCTCGGATTCGGATTCGTCAGATTTCACAATTCCTCGGAGGTCTTGTTGAGAAATCGTCCTGAAGATTCCCTCAGACGGGATAAAGATTGTGCTCCGTCTAGGTCCCCTGGATTGTCTCTTTTGTGCAGCAACTTCAACGGGTGATTCTACCCCTTGTCCTTGCGAAGGTTCTGGCGTCTGCTCTCGTTCTTGTTTCTCCTCCGGGCATCTAGGCTTCATAGGAGTGGATCTCTCTGATTCAGGCTTCTGGCCCAAAATCATGAGGTCCGCCGCATCTACGATCTTCACCGGAGTAGTTCGTTCTTGACGTAATGAGTTCACCGTGCTTCTCCGCAGGCGAGTCCTCGTGCAGGAGCAGCATCGCAGGTGGCATTCAGCCTGCACGAATTCGAGGTGTTCTTGGGTGCGATCAGCTCTTTGCTTCTCCCACTGCCATAACCGTGTTAGTTCTTCGATTTCTGCTTCGCTCGAAGCTGAAGATATCACATCGGTCGTCGATAGGGAAACACGACCCGTCTTAGGTGGTGATGCAAACTCGCTATTCGGCTCCTCGGGTGGTAGCGGCAGGCGGCCTTCCGCAGCGATTCGAGCAATCTCTTCGCTCTTGGCAGCAGCCTTATAAGCATCACGCTCCTGCTCGACGAACGTGATGCGTTCGAGAGCCTTTTCTAATTGCTGTTGTAACTCGACAAGTTGATAGCGAGATGTGAATGCTTCCTGCTCTCTGGCTTTACTACGCTCCTTCTCTCTTGCTAGAGATTCTTCGGCAGACTTGGCAGCGCTTCGTGCAACTTTAAGCTCCTCTTGTATTTTTACGATGGATGACTGGGTCTTGAAAACCTCCTTGCGCGCTTGTCGAATCTCCTTCTCCCATATCGCTTTGCTATGCTGAAGGGTTTCTTTCGCTTGTCCATATTTCTCCTATAAAGGCATTGTCAATATCCAGGAACAAAGGGGAAAAAATAGCAGGGTAATTTATTAGACTAACCATAACATCCTCTAGTCTCTCTCCTACTTTTCGCTCTCTGCCACGGCTCTCCTCAACTTGCCGCCGTAACTGGCGCGCTTCGTCCCGATAGCGTCGCATCTCGGCCTCAGCTTCCTCGCGTCCTAGCATAGCTCGTTTTAAGGCCGCATCTGCTGTTTTTCGCTCAAGCTGTCTAGACATGGACGCCCCGGGGCCATGGTGCGCCATGTTGTTGAACTGACGGATCTTATCGTGCACGTCGCTGTCACGATATTGATCTGTTCGTATAGGGGAGAAGACGGAGGCGTCGCGCTGTTGGTTGACTCGATCGGGCGATACCGGTTGAAGCGGCGCCGAACCGGGCGAGCCTGGCAGGCTGGATGAGTGTTCGAGCTCAATCATTTGTTTTCTCTGCTTACAGTAGCGAAAGCGTAGGTGAAGGATCAAGCAAGGATTATTCGTATGAGTCTTGGAATACCTGCAATGTCTAGCAGCAAGAGGTATCTTGGAGTTGCGAAATGTCTTACAAAGTACTGTTGAGTAATGAGTGGAGGCGGCTGCAAATTGCGGTGATAGGCGGATTGCTATGTTTATCTTGGACATAAAATTCGTTGCCAGGTCAATGGGTACACAATCACGTGAGATCTTGAAAAGTTAACGGTCCGAAATATTTCTTCAGCAGCTGCCAGGCCCACAATATTATTGTCAAATAGTTTCTGAATCGCCAATTCCGATTAAAGGTTTGGTAATATTTTAAGTTCAACCATTCCATAAGATTTCCTTCGCTGACCGAGTAGCGACTATGATACGGCGGCATATTCTTATTATTTCTCCATTTTTTCTCAATGCCAATTGAGTTTACTCGATCGATCTATGGGAATTATAAAATAGTTAGTATTATCCACTTATTAGTTGGCTTAGATGCTTTGTTATTATTGATGGGAGATCAGAGCGATGAAATAACAACCCCGATGGCATAACAGAATCGAAATCTATTATCTTTTCGTACAGGTCATTGAGCACTGCAACTCGGCTTGACAAGACTTTGCCTCGCGCCTTTTCCCTCATCCCTACGTATACACTCCCACCTATCCCATTCTGTGGCATATCGACGGTTAAGTCAGGACCAAAGTTTTAATCCCAAGCCAATGAGATGTCTGAATCGAAAACCTGCTATTTCTGGCAAATATACCTCGCTCGGTGTAGGATTCCTTTTCCAGAGGCGAGGAGAAGCGAAAGTGAATGCCTAAAAACCAGACCATGTGTTCCCATAATACAGCCACCTTCGAAATTGCTCGGCAGGCCACTTCCCAACACGAATTTCCAACACTGCTGTCTGAAGGTCGATAAAAGAGAAAAGGAGGAATGATGCATGGTATCAAATGAAAGAAAATATGTCAAGAATCACCCCTATCACCCCATCTCCTCTACGTTCTTCTGCCTCTCAGTGGTTGGCTTGTCGAGCTACATCATTACCGGCTTCTTTGGCCTGAACCTTGCCGGCTCTTAGTAGATCGCCAACCCAGGCGAGTGCCTCGCTGGTGACCACCAGGCCGGTCGAAACGAGTGCCTTGCCAGACGTTACCAGGCCTTCACCGCCAACCTTTTTATACTCGGAGTTGTAAACATCGAGGACATGGTCCTTAGTTTCGGCGCCTTTTCGGACGGGGAACAAAACCAAGTTCTTTCCCTCGGCCAACAGTTCATCGGTCGGTTTCTTCAGGGCAGGAAGGCGTTCATCGATCTTGTTCAGTGTGCTGTCACCGATCTGGTCGGCCTTCTTGACGTAGGGCGAGATATATTGGAAGGGCTTTGCAATGTAAGGGATCACTGGCTTGGCGAATGTCTTGTAGGCAGAATCGCCCAACTCTATCGTCTTCTGGCCGTAAGGGTTTCCTTTCAAGTAGGCGATGCCATCGCTGACCACCGGATATCCTGTGATGTGCTATTACGATGTTAGTCAACTGGAATGTCCCAAAAAGACGTGGTGAGATAAGACTGGGCATGTCGCCAACTTACCGACAATGTTGCGGATGAGGGGTGGACTTCGCCGTTCACTTGGGCAGCCATCGTAGGGCTTTGTCACCTGGCTGGCAGAAGAATGTTAAAATAGGAATGTCGAGGGAGAAAGATGAGCAGAAAGAGGGCTCGAGGGCGAGGGGAAGCGTAGGTAAGTTGTTGGGTCCCGATAATATTTTGGGGGAAAGTAGATGAGGGGTGGGAAGCTCAATCAAGGCTTACTTTATTACTTATTGTAGAGTCTGGTGTGATGGAATTACCTAGGTAGAATAGAGAAAGATGGAAGGAACCGTTTTTTTGGTCGATTAAGGTTGAAGATGTCAGCAACTAAGAACTTAAAATTTGAGGTCCGTTAAAGGTAAAAATATGTGGAATGAAACAAGTCATAAGGCATAGTCAGGTGAAATGGGCGAAATGGGCGCTCTGAAATAATAAATAGGAAAGCCTGATGCCCGGCGTATGCATTCCCTTTTTTGCATGTGCTTTTGCCTTTTCTTTTCTTTCTCTCTCCCACTCTCGCCTTTCCATCTCATCCGGTACATCGTGGGCAATCCCAGGCTTGCTTAATCCCAGGCTTGCTAGAATGGAACCTTGGCTTGCCGTAACCCTTGTCATGTACCTGGCGCCATATCGCACACAAGATCGCTAGAGGTACCTAACATACATACTACATATGTAATAGAGTCGCATCACATCTTCGCGTTAGTCGCAGAATTACAGTACTACCATTCTTTTGGCCCATATTGGACGCATTCCATGTCCTTCTGCTGAGCCAATGAAGTCACTGGTGCTGAAGCTGTTCGATGCCGCCATGCTCTAGTGGGTCGGTTATGCTATCGAGCCCCACAACAGCTTTCGGATATGGCAGATATGGGTACATGGATGACTGCAGCAGATCTGCTGACCAGGTATGTACACATCGGAGGGGCGATAACATGTGTCGGCAAGCAGGCACAGGGACGACCGAGAGAGCGAGAACACCACATTCCTCACCTGAAGCCACTAAATTCCCGGTGGGCTGACAGGGGCTGCTTCTTTCAAAGCACTAGGTACCCATTTACAAGTACAGTACGCGTAAAGATCCATGCTCTCCTCTCACCCTATCTCAATCCCTGTCGCTGGCATGTGAAAGTTCAAGTCACGGTATCTACCCGTCACTGGTTCGCCTATCTGACGCCTACTACGCTCCCATATTCGCATTCCTTTGATTATGCCCTTCCTATTCTTTTACCCTTATGAACTATCGGATCTCGGGGATATCCTCATAATGCCATACGGATTCGAAGTCTCTATCGATATTCTCACATATTCGATGTAATCTAGGTTTCGCTGTTTCTCTTCGAGCACACAGAAGGATACGAGCTGCATACCTAAAGCCAAGACCGTGGTTGACATCAAGTTATCGTCATATGCAATGGGCTTCCTCCCAAACCCGTCCCAAGCCCTAGCTTATCTGTCATAGGTAGCGAGACTGGTCGCCTGCAGACGGAGACGACCTTGCGAATGCAGCATGTAAATGAATCCCACGGGTCATTTGGCCAATTCGACTGCGTTCTCATGCTAGGTGAACTGACTTATTAGTACGACCATTGGGATATAAGTCAAAGCTATGCGCGATCCTGCCTTGTCCACTGCATGTTCGAGACTGGACGGGATTCGGCAATTAGAAGTGTAGCAACTGTCACCGTTCTGGATTGACCGGCAAGTCCTTTCATCTTGAATGCCCTGGCTTGAATCTGCTTCCGGCTTACGCATTACAAATTATATTCGAGAGCCAACCTACAACACCTGCTCACTTAGGTAATACATTCGGCTCATTAGACATCTTGTTATCCAATATGGATACGCCCTATGGAGCCTTGGCTGAGCTTCCGGGCGCATCCATATGTATGCCCCTAAGATATTAAGCGGTTTCCCAATAAAATCTAATCCAGAACCATCTAATGCGCCGGGCAATGTCCGCGGGTTTCTCTCATAATACTCCAACAACCTCGGTCTAAGACGATGCAATGATTTTCTCAGTATTGCCACCTATCGCCTGAACTCCCTAACATTTGTAGGCCCGAGAACTTCGTTTGCGAATATCACGACACAATGGGACCATATATGTTCACTGGGGGTTATCGGGCGATCAAGGCACTAGTCAGATGTCAATGGTACCTCAAGGGTTGTTACGATTCCGATACAAGCTCCCTTGTCTTTTTCACGGCAGCACGGTAGACTCATTTGATCATGCATCTCTTGTTAGCCCCACTTCGACGCGCTGAAATACGTATACGGTCTCTCCCGCCTTTCACATGTCAAACTTCATGAGGCTACTCCATGCTTTGTGGTTCAAAGGTCCACGACCCAGCAAATGAAATATATTGGATCCGTTACTATCGCCTCGCCACATCCAGCAAACCTATGCCAAATGCCAAGAATATGCGGCGGTAAACCCATGCTCCTGGGACAATTCGCCGGAGAAAAAAAAATTAGCTACCAAACCTACCGTTGCCAGTTACCTAGGTCCTAGGTAAAACGAATTCCATGACATGTATACGACGATATCTCCTTAATTTTTACTTCAGGGTATCCATAGTGTCACCGACGCTAGCAAATATCATTGTCAACGTTGCGCAATTGCTCAATCCTCGCATCAACAAAAAGCAATTCTATGAAGCAAATAGTATACGCAAGGACTAAAAACTTCCTTGCGTTAAAAGCAGCACTGGGTACTCATCTAGATCGTCGATGTTTAGATCATTAGCTTCCCCCTCTTTTGCGAATATTTACTTCGAATTCCATCTATACTCTTGCATGGATTGGAATATGAAGACTGAGGTTTTGAGAATCCACAAGATGTAAAGGGACCTTCGAGCTCCGTTCTAGCGTAGAGCTATCAACGATCAAGAGATGCCATGGCTTAGCGATATGCTCTAGCGCGAACCATACCGTCGGTAACCATCAAGAAAAGTCGCCATCATAAGCTGGACCCTTACTTTAGACGAGAATTTCGGATGCGAAACTCCGGGATTGAATTAGCACGTTCAGTCACACCCCCTTGATTAATTCTAGAATTACGCTCTAGGGAAAATCGCAACATAGGGACGGGATTATCTGATTTATACGTAGTTTTAGCTACGAGGTTCCACGGCATCGGGACTCCATTATTTCGAACGATCAAGTGGATTATTTCGAGACTTGGCTGTAACCTGTTCGCGGTCGGCGTAAGACAGAATCGCCATCGATGCAAGATCAAGCTAAGCGATCCAGAGGATGTTTGTGTCGCTTCACCAATGTTCCAAATCATTAATATGGCGGCTCGTGGCTTAAACCGCTCTTCGAAGAAAACCCCGGAAAGGAGTAGATCCTATTGATTGACCGAATACGGCTTGACACCCGCGAATGTTTGTAGACACGCATCAGCAAACTGGCACTGTCCTCCCTATTGACCTCATGGGTCCGGCATTAAAGCCGACTTCGAGTTACACAACATGAGACCATCAAGCTGCCCGCCCTCTGACTTGTTCCTGCTAATGCATGGTATACGTACATAAGAGCGATGCCTATCGCCTACCATCATACTTCTATTGGCGCTGGCTCCTCTTCGGACGTTTCTCCGAGTGATGACGCTCGCAATGATTAAACCGGGTGTTTGCTAACTACATTGCATTAGGAAACTTGATCGCCCTCAATGATCAGCCCGTCTTCGGTCTATTATACAGTTAGGTCTACCCTAACACTAAGGATCTGAAGATTTCATATCTACTATATGATACTATATGACCGTCGTCTTCGTAATGGCTACATGAGAGTCTGAGACAATTGCCCCGAGGGGCTATAGTTCCAGCGAGTACCTTCCTATTGGAGCTCCAACATCAACGGGACGTAACCGTTGCAGTCAACTATCTGCGAGACAGTCCTATCTAATAACGAATACGGTAATGGTATCGGACCACTTCTGCTATTGCATATTATATACCCTCGGAATCAATCAGAGGAGAGTTCGAGGCTTGGCTGGCTCCTGTACGACGGTGGACAGCAGAAGTGATACGCGGGGTACAGGAACATGAGACCGGGAATGCTCGTTGTCTTGCATTGCAATTCCGACGTAGATAGTTACATGGCAGGCTGCTATGCCACCGAAGAGGTATGCGGAGATGGAGGTCCGATGGAACCGGTGTATGTGATGACATTGCAGAATGAATTAAAACAGAGAAATATCTAGAAATGATTCTGCATGGGGCGCTTCATACACAGTTATTTCTTCACCTTTTTTGTGGTATCACGTTGAGATATGTCTACGACTACTCTTTGATGTTACCAACATGGCAAGACACATGCATCACAACCCTTGACGATTTCTATTCTAGCCGCCGAATAGCATTTCAATTAACGGAGATGGTAGGATGAACCGTTGTCGCTGATTATAGGTACTACTTCCAAATTGATCTGCATAACAGGTACCTAGGATTAGGAGCCTATGACAAGGAGACCAAATGGCCTCAGAGTTACACTGTTTCATATCATATAAGTTTTATGGAAGCAGCTCAGAAAGACAACTATTACTTGGCGTATCGATTATATGCACGAATCCTACGCACCCAGTTACTGCAAGTTAAACTTGAAGGTTATATGTCGATCAAGTTGACAACTCAATTTCGATGTTCTTCTAATTGGAGCTTAGGAGTTCACTCCGCGCCAACAAGAGATCTAGGAGTACCTAGATAAGCCCAGCTACGGGACCTGGAAATGTAATACGGGATTTCATCCTAAGAGAACTTTTTGTTTAAGTAAAAATAATAAGTATTATCTCAGTGGCCAAGAGCACGGATTAGCGACAGTGGCCGGTTTGATCCCGATACATGTTTAATCTTGTGTAGTTCCAGTTTACCACCGAGTCCGATCCAATGGTGTGTGGCTGATTCACCAACTTAAAGCCACATTAAAACTTCTCTAGATAACACCGAGACACGTAAGGGGAATATACTCCCTTTTAGCCTGAGAAAGGCGGTTGGGGAGATGTGATCGGCGCCGGCGAGATCGGTTCTGGCGATACTTCCAAATGGCATTCGTCTTAGCCGCGCTGAAGGGATATTTGTGTTTCCCACCGGCCTCCAATAGGATGGGCCTCCAACTACAATATTAAACTGTTACCTATCATATATTTTCAACGGCAAATTAAGAGAACATTCGATACCGCAGCCTGTAATACGCCTGATATTCTAATATTCATTAGAATATACTTGGGAAACTATATGCGATAGTGAGAGTCATGTTTTCAAAAAGTGACTGGTTATAAGCGAGCCAGCTTTGTCCTAATTAGAAGTAACCTCCCCGTAGTCAAACATCATATGGCAGGAGTATGATACCGAGAAAGGCGTGGGCATAGTCAGAATTATAATAGCAAACTTGGTATACCATAAAGCGTCGGCAAACTACCAAAATGAACCTAGTCTTAGCTATTTTATGATAGAACTCGTTAGCTATTATTGGATGAATATTCTTTCCCTCTACCTTAAGAGTCGTCAAACCGTAATAGCATATTTAAAACATGCATTTATCCTACGAACCAGCTATTTTTATTCGAACAAGGCAACTTAAATCCATAAGTCAGGAGTTGATTCTAACTGGGCTGTTGCGTTACATCATAGAAAAATACGTAGAGTCGTAAACTCACTTCAAATCGACTTGCGGGAGGCACTATCAATGGGGAGGCGTTCATATATTTGATGTTAAATAACGGATGAGACGATGTGGTATTGTAGGAAACTGGGATCGTCACTTGAACATCAGACTGCTGTTGCGAATTAAGGGGGAACTATACGTGGCAAGTGTCAATCTTAGGAGAGGCTAATATATCCACCTACCTACTAATAGCAAGTAGTTTAACAATTGCTAATAATAATATTATGGCTTCTATTCAAGCAAGAGACTTTTCTTTAGGGATTTTACAGTCGAGGTAGTATAATATCTGAAAAAGTAATATTAGTATATATAGCTCTTATCCTAGTATCGGATTCAGGGGGTAATTGCTACCCACCCATAACGTCGTAAATGATCTGCGATTGGCATAACCTCGTCTAGACCAGCCCAAGCATAACCAGAGATGCTGGTTCCTACCCCGGTATATCATATATGTGTGGACAATGGTGTATAGGGGCTATGTTGAAGACGTCAATATCAAATTGCTTCGAGGTCTCTACATCTTCATTGATGAAAAGTCCAATCAAGACAATAATGCGGGAAAAGGCGTTTACTTTCTCCAATGTGTAGTTTTCGAGTACTTATAGTAGTTTCTTTTCCCTGGACAATCCTCTTTGGCCCAGTGAAAACACACACTGCCGATCCCATTTCTTTTTCCAATTCGCGGTCTAGCTTTCGGGAGGACTCTGGGTTCTGACTCAAACAAGCGAATTATATAAAGCTCCTCGAGTCACGAGAAGGGCAAAGGGACCTGGCATCTCGTGATCTACTCGACGATCGTTTTTTATGACGGGTAGCGGTGCCGCCGGTCGAAGGCCACTTTAAGATCGAAAGATATAAACATAGGTCAGCAGAGAAAGCTTTTGTTCTTTGCATCCCTAGAAGTCGTTAAGGATATTCTAAGCCGCCTATAGCCTGATTCAAGCGACATGGTTACTAATGGCATATCACCGGGTATTATTGGAAGTAGAATATAGTATGGTTAACGTGAGCCCGCCGTTATATAGGTTTTATTCGGTCGAACATTTATGTTCTTTTCTATGGGTATTGATTTGAAAGTGACAACTGAGAATCTTATACGAGGGAGGGTTGGGAGAAGCAGATGATGAGGTCGTTAGAACAAAACTCCTATTTGTGCAACAAATGAGCCTCGACGCCGTCGCATATGCTGATACCTCATATCACATGTCATAAGGGAACTTCCTTTAAAGTTCCGTTTCACCCCCGGCCGCGAGGCTATTTTCCTCCTCATTACCTCTATAGTATACCTCTATATGCTGTCCACAGCACCATCTAATTCTATCCTCTATAATCGAATGACTTTTTGTTATCAATACTCGCTCGCTAAATGAAATCAACTTTCCCATAGCAAGAAGTCCAAACTTGGACTTGGTGACAAAGGAGGCGAAATTTGCAAAACTTCAGAGCGTCCATAAGCCGCTTCGGCGTTTTCCAAGTGGGTAGACAATCAGTGCGCTGAGAAATAGGCCCACGGTAATACCAATGGCTATTTGTATCATCGATGCGGCAACATTGAACACTATCGTATCGAGGGGCTGGCCTTGTGTGATTGTGATCTAGCTGAAGTGTTAGTTATTGATGCAATAAATTTATAGGATGCATACATAATAACTCACGGTGCTGGTGCCATTTACGACTTCTGTTGAATTGTTTAACTCATTTGCCGTGCTCAACCCGCTCAGTAAGCTTCCAGTTGCCGCCAGGCCGCTGGGTACCTGCACGAAGATGGCGGGTAATAGAGCGGCAGCAGCCACACCATGCCTTATTCTTGAATATAGGTTGGCTAGAACCCCGACTGTGAAAGCGCCTAGTGTGTTGGCTATTTGCGGGCTAGCAGCGAATTTAGGGCCGCTGAAAAAGTTCACGATGTAACCGGCGAAAGCAATCACCACCATTACAGGCATTTGCTTCCATTTTGCCTGGTTGACGAAGGCAAGACACATAGTGAAGAGTGGTACAAAGAAAAATCGGTAGTAAGTGGGTATTGGATTCGGACAAGTCGTTGCCGAGGTGGCTTTAGAATCCATCAAGCCGTATAACGCCGTTCCGACTGTAATTCCAAAACCGAGGAATAGCGAGTAGATTATGGCGTATACCATGCGGATGGAACCGGGGACCAAAGCACGGGATTGAAGTTCGAGAGCAGAACATACTGAAAGTTCAATTAGTCATGATAGATCTAGAATCATATTGAGGCCGTGCACTTACAAACAAACCAGCCGGGGAGAATCAGTGCGATAGAGCTCTGGGCTAACGACGAGAAGCAAAATAGCGTTCCTCCCCTGATGCTGCCAAACGCTCTACTCAAAAAACTTGTCAGGACAGCAGCGCTAATCTCAAAGACATTGTTGTAAAGATCGGACTTCGGAGCGACGATAATCTGCAAAGTTCCAACGAGACAGCCTAGAAAGAAGCAGATGGGTAGGTCAATAAGTTGCCCGTCGAAGGCAAAGGGGGCGACAGTAGCGCTCGCTAAGCCAAATACCAGAACCCTGAGCCATGGGTGGAACTTGTCTTTTTCTTCCATTACTCTCGTCAGAGACTCGATCGCTTCTTCCAAGTCTATCTTGTCGTGGAGAACCAGTTTGTATATCTCGTGAATATCTCTGAGCTTTCCGAGGTCGATCCCCTGATTTGTACGGACAATTTTCACTTCGGTTGTGTGGGTCGAACGATCATCGAAAGAAATGATCATACACCCTGGCAAGTAAAGGAACTGGCCGTCAATCTCAAGGACCCTTGCTGTCATCCTCAAATACTCCTCCAGGCGATGCGTCGGTGCTCCAAACAACATAAGGGCCTTGCACATCTTGATGATGTACTTCTGGCGAGTCAACGTTTCCGCAATATGCATAGTGATGCGGATTTCGTCCTCCATCCGTGGTCGACCGAAACTCAAGATTCGTCCACTCGGGCTCCGTCGGTGCTTAGGTCGCTTTGGTCTTGTGTTGGTCGCCGTTGGGCCACTGACCCCAGCACTGGCGAGGCGTGCGGAGGCTTCTACAAGGTTGGCTAGAGTGTCTTGAGAACGGTTTTTCTCGTACCATTTCCGTCGGTTCGGCGTCGTAGCACCAGAAGAACCTGGTGTGGTAAATTCACTTCCATGCTCAGACTTCCGGCTATGTGGATAATTAGGGGAATGCGAGTGGCTTGTGTCAGGCGGTTTATAAAGCTTTAGGAGATTTGATAGAACACTAGGTCGGTATTCTGTTGGGGGTGGAACATAGAGCTCGTGCTTCGGTCCATCGATCGGCGTGAGCTGGCCGGAACTTAAGGCGGTACTGGCTGTTGCTGTGTGGTACACTCCGGGGTTGTGCCTCTGCGTATGAGATCGAACGAGATTGTATGCCTCCTTTTTCAGAGCACGTTGTTCTTCAGAAGGACTCTTCTGTGCGGCATCCCCCTTCCCATTACTAATATCCGTACTTTGCATGGAGAATTCCTCGAGAGGTATGTTCGCGAATCCAGAGAGCATATCACCAACACTTCCACTATTCACCGTTTCAGCATCCGAATCAAGAGAGGTCCTTGTTGATCCGGGAGCCGATTGCGAGCCTAATAAAGTAGCGGCCACTTGCTGGGCGCGTTCCTGTGCCGCATATGCTGATAATGCCTTCTCGGAGGCAGGATCATCGTCATCGACAGATTCCGGAATACTAGTCACTGAATTGTAGGAATTCCCACGCAGGACGGAAGGCCGTGGCCGTGGAGGAAGCGATGTGCCATCGTGGCGTGAATGTGATGATGAGAGACCCGATAAATCTAAAAATGGTGGGGGCTCGACTCCAGCAATACTGTTGAAGCGTACTCGACCTTTCTCTTTTCTTGTACTGGCAGTGATATCGGGCGATGCTGGGCTCTGAGGTTCCTCCAGGGGAGGAGTTGAGGTCGCACTGGCATCATTCGGAGGCGACCCTGGGACTTTGTCCATATCGCCCAGATGTGGCGCTTGAAATATGTTGAACTAGTGAGAGACCAGACGTAGAAAAGGGGAATTGGAAGTTAATAGTAATGTAAGGCGTGTTACGACGACTGGCCCTAGTGAAAACTCTACGTTTTATTCAATGCGTATGGTGTATAAAGTATGGAGTCTGTGGTGTATGGGTGTATGGGTGTATGGCGAAGTAGAGCAATAGGCAATTCGCAATTCGTAATTTTAGATAACGTTAGAACGGAACTGATGACAATTCGAGTATCCGATGCCAGGCCCTGTCTGTACAATCGGATGGTATGCTACAACGACGAAGAGAAGCGAACGATGAAGGGTGATGATAATGGACAAAGAAGGAGTCGAACGATAAACTTGGAATTACGACCAAAGTGTTGGCTACAAGCCTCTCTCTGTCTTGGGTCCGACAAAGCGAAGGCACGAGAAGGGCGGTCCAGAATTTAATAAACTGGGGACAGGTTCAGACGGATCTTCAAACCTTCGGGGGGTGGTGGGTTCGTAGGGAGCTTGTACCTTAGCTAGTATCGTGACGCGCAACATGTACATCCAACATTCTATGGTGCAGGATGGATACCAGAATATGTGATTCATAAATGGTGCAAATGATGCGAATGGCGACAACCGGATGTGGGCCACACACTTCTCAGGCACACACCCAACCATGTTAGGGAGGGCGAGGGTGATAACGGGCCGATGAAGAGCACTTGCTATTTCTTGCCATGTCGCTTTGGATTGGATGTTGGCAGAACTACCGGCAGACGGTATTCATATGGATAACGGTGCAATGAATAACAATGTTGCTGGTGAAGTGTGACCCTTCGGTGGCCAGCCGAGCCCGGGCCAAGGATCCAGGAAGAAAGCGAGTGAGGGCCGCCCCCTTCCTTATCTCTTCAAGACTCCACCGTTATGAAGAAAAAATAAATAAATAGAAGGACCTAGCGATATGGGCGATCCAGACCTCAATTGCGATGGGTCCCTAAAATCTGGTTGGGTGGAGCGGTGAGAGGTGCTAATGACTAGTAATGTTGTGTTCTGACGTAGTCGCCGATAGGGAGAAGAGTATGGTACAACAAGGAAGAAGACCATGAGAGTGTGCCTGGGCATGAAGTGGGACAGATCATGCCGTAAGAACTTTGAAGAGAAAAATACGCAGACAGATAGCGTTGTAGCTGTGTCGTAGCTGTTGTGTTTCATTGTGTTTCCGCGCATATTTTTGCCCACGCTCATTTATCAATCATCTTGTCATCGTGGGCATCTCAGCTGCGATGTGGATCAGTGGATCAAATCTACTTCCTCTTTAAAGTGGCCAAGGATGAGCTCCCTAGCCATGCCCAAAATCATGCAGACGGATTGGTCGATCCGTACCTTGGCTTCTGTACGTATAGATTAAGAATAGACAACCTCCCGGTAGTGAAACAGGGCACGGCAGAGCCGCAGGGGCATGTCTGCAGAGTGGAGGGGAATTTGCTTGAAATTTCACATGCGCGGGATGTCTTGGGATGTCTTCAAATGCCGGTTTTGTTGATTGGAGCTGTTCATGATTCGTGGGTTGCCACCATAGAACCCCCTTCTGGGAAATTTCGAGAAGGAAAAAGATGACGCCTGCGGCTGCCAGCGGCTGCAGCGGAATGAATTTTTGCATTACGACCCTGTCGGTTCTGTCGCCCTTGCCGAGTTGGGTGTCGACCCTGCCAAGTTGGGTTTTATGCCTGTCGAGTATGCCTGTCGCGCCTATGGCCCCGGTGCCTGCTTTCTTATTTTGCATTGCGCGTTGCCTTCCTGCACTGCCCTATTTTAGTTCGGTAGGCCACGGCTAAGGTAGATACTCGGGATACTACATCCGGGTTAGTGTCGATCGCTTTTTTTGGTCGCACACATTCCCGAATTTTTCCCACTTTCTTTTCTCAGCACCTGGGCAGCTTCCCAAGCATCTTCCCAGTTGGCCGCGACTGTCTTCAGCTGTCCCACAGATAAGGAAACGCTAATCCGTACCGTAGCTGCGTAGTGCAAAAGCGCAAATCGTCAATTGATCCTCAATTCAAGAAGCACAATGATATCACTCTCCAACATCATTCCAACCCCATGCTACCATTACGACACTGCCCCAACTCGTCTTCTACCTCTCGTATTCCATGATCGTAGGTGATACATGACCAAATACATCGTTGATCTTCTTGAGTGTGGTGGCATGGTAGTATACAGTTGTGTCGTCCTATAAAGCATGACAAACAGTTATCGAGTTTTGTTCGACCATGCCACTCAGACATGGTGATACCGGGCTCCGATCATTTCCCCAGGAGTCCTAGCCGTGGACTGATATATTAGACACGGCACCTACATAGATCACCTTACATACATGCCTACAGTACACAACACCCCGGTTCCGCATCCTGCGCCGTTGATCAGCCGCTGTTGCTTATCCCACGATGCAGAGCAACCTGCGCAACATCGCAACGTCGTGCTATTATAGATGACTAAATAGGGAAACGCAGCGATACGCAATCGGATAGCACCGCTCAGTCGGTGACACCCAATTGGGCCATGGCAAATTACGGCCGACTGCTACCGGCAGGTGTAGCGCAATAGTCCAACCTACTAGGTACTCAAGACGGGTCGTACAACTTTGCTTGATGGGTGCTAGTTCTCAAGCTCATGTGGACTCTCTGCTATAGCTTGACCCCATTTCCTAGCTTCGGTCACGATAAGGTCTAGCTAGGAAGCTTACACGAGCGGTGCCCGTGCGGCCAAGCTCCACTGTCTAGAACCTTTCCTCAGAGTCAAGGATGTCACTCACATCTTGTGCTACTGTTTTTAGTGTAGTCCGCCGTCGTCCGCTTCCCGCCATTGGATCCTACGGCGCCAAACCGCTGGGATTTAAAACGTGGCCAAGATTACCTATCCAAGGCCTTCCCGTTATCTAGCCCACAAGACTAAAACATTGCCAGATCTCACAAAATTCACCACAAGGATCATCTCAGTCGTTGAGCGAGTACCGCATTGCCACGTAGTCACCGGCGCATCGTCGACACCGGGTTGTAAGTCGCCTCCTCGTCTCATCGCCCCTCAATCTGAAATAATTGATATAATATGGAAGTGAGCCTCTTGCAGAACTTGGCTTCCGCGTCCGCCAATGCCCAATATCGTGTGAGGTGCCCGGCCGGACATGGTTACAGCCAACCTTTTCGATCTCGACGCATTTTTGTCGGATCGGGCCCTCCGTGGTGAGGAAATGCCTTCTCATGTGTTCCATGCCGGCGCTCAGCAGTCTTTCGAGAAGCTCCGAAGCTGGTATTGCCCATACCGTTGCCAAGTTGGAGCTTGGCTATTAGCCCGTAAAGCCAACAAGTGTCATTGCCTCCAGCGAGAGAGCAACCTCTCATGACACAGAGGCCACCAGCCCCCTCAGTTTTTAAGACCCCACCCAATAATACTAGCACGAAGTTAATGGGGAGATATTTCGACATAGCCGCAGTCCTCCTAACGACTTAATCGCCCGTGGTCAACGCTTCCGGCCAATATAAGTGTGGATGGTAATGCCACAACCCAAAATATTAAAGGAATGACACTTTCCGCTCGTTTAGACAAGGTCACTCTAATACTTTGAAGATCGACATCGTACGCGGCATCTGGGCAATACACAGCTATCTCAGGAGCTGTGGTGTCAGATTTAGAGAGGATATCGAGTCGCGAAACGTAGCAATGTAGTTAGTTACACTAGGTGTGTGAGTAAGGTACGCAAAAATATACCCCTCCATAAACGCAATTATAGGCGAGCTGCAAGTCATCCTTGGCTCCCTATGGCAAATGTAATTCCCGGCGAGAGGTTTCTTGCCCCGTTATGGTTCTCGGTTGTTGTACCTGATGCATCTGGAAGCGAATATTGCCAGCACACACATGAAACCTGTGCTTAACGTTACCCTACAGAAGCAACACGGGGGGCTGACTAACGAATGAAATGGGAAACTGGATGCGGTGGCTATTACCGTAGTATTGACATGGAGATCTTCATGCAAGATCATCTTGCCACGTATATGTTAACTTGCCACTACATACCTATTCTTTCAGTATCATATTCGCAATCCATCGGGATTATATTCATTAGGTTGCAGGGGCGCTTTGACGACCAATACTTCTCGACCAATCCGGCCTTGGCAGTCGAAAAGCGTGGATACGGGTCTTGATGTATGTTTAGAGAAGCTTCGCTTGCCGAGTAGTCAGAAGCTACCATAGGAATGGTTGCCAGTCATCAGATATATATCCTGTTCCAATTGGCAATCGAATCAAATGTTTCCTCCAGCTAGAAGAATCATAGATAAGACAATGGGTTGAAGGCAAAAACAGAATTATTCAAAATCAATAGATCTTTATTACAGCCGTAGATTCGTTCTCCTCACTCCCATACGGCAACCATACCTGATAAGATGAACCTATGTCCGGAATGGCTTAGTTAGGTACTAATAGTTGAATGCTACTCCCAACAGTTGTGAATGCGAGGATCCAGGACGAAGTCGTCGAAAGAGGAATATAGATAAGCACATGCCTTAGGTTTCCGACAAATAGGAGCTATCAACGTCCAATACGTATATATAGAACTCTCCTATTGGGCGCCGATGACGAAGAAACTACCCTACCATACCAGTCTACCTTCTATTGTGGAAGTGCAACCTCATCCCATCTGTTGATTTAAGGCTCTATTGAAATGGTTCGTAGCCGGTGTACATACCTGTAAAGCAATTCGTATATTTCGACTGTGGCGAGGCATTTGTGATAGAGTTTCTTTATAGGCTTCTTCCAAGTCGTTGTGAGAATGATTTTCTTAAGCTGTGGTATGACTGGCCGTTAGGCCCCCATCATTGACCGGTATGATTCAAGGAGACGTCCCTGTTCATACAGAGCTACAGTTTGAGTAAAGGGCATATAGGTATCCCTGATCAGGCAATATTCAATAATACCTTGTGCCTAGATCGAAGTAAGTAACTTTATTAATTTTTTATGAGAGAGATAGTGATCAGAAACTCAATCGCTAACCCTCAAGGTACCTATTCTCTTCCTCTCTTTCAAAAGCCTATTAGCCCCCAAAATAAAACAGTCCACACCTTCGGCATTTGCAAAATTTATAAAAAAGGGAGTGTCTTGAGCCAAGAAAAAGACATTTTTCAAAGGTCCACCCAGATAACCAATGATTCTATGAACTGGGACCACGGTATCTATCCAAGGAGCGTGGACGAGTACCTAGTTAATCGATGTAGCATTATATGAAAGTCGAGAAGGTTAACCACCTTTCTCCGAAATCGCTAGTATTCACAATTGAGCTGCAAGAATGAAAGGAAAAGCTAAGGGCATGTTTAGCTAAGCTAACGGTTCCAGCATAGGGTAGGATGCTCGTCCTCTTACAGGCGGACATATTTTTCTTCTATCACATTTTGATTGGAATTGTCCTATTGGGGGACTAGTACCTAGGTGATATTTCAGATAAAGCTTTGCTATCCGGGTTTCCCTTTTGGTTTTATTATAGGACTTCTAGGCCGACTGTCGGCATGTCTCCTTTTTGCTAACCTTTTATTACCTATATGAAAAGACCAAACAACTGCTTTCTATGAAAATAGCCTAGAAAGCTCAGTCAAACCAGGAGTGTTGAAGGAGGTAGATGCTGAGGTCACTGCCTACGTACTACTTTGGCTCCGTAACCGGTGCTCTACGTCGTCGTGCATCCTTCGGTCAGCAACTTAGCCGAGACCTTACGGGTCTCGCTACGACTACCTACTATTGTATAAAATACGAGGCTTATTAATTAAGAATGAACCTTGAATTCTCTAATAATTATATAGTACGCTACGTTGGTAGAACAGCTGTATATATATGTTATAGTACGTAGCACAGCGCAGAACCTTTGGCAGTTTTAGACATTCCAGCCGCCATGTTATGGCAACGCCAGAATCTATGACAGTTGGATTATCTCAATTGAACATGAAAGAGGCTATCTAATCAATCCTTTACCCAAGTGCTTCCACGCATCCTTATATGCTCTCGCCCTCGGATCAGATGATGATAGGAGTAAATAGTTCGAAGATAATCATCGCACGATCACTTGTTCCTCGCTCTATAGCTAGCCACCTAATGCTCGGTCAGGGTCAGCCAGCCACTCTCGAATCCTATCCAAGCCGAAAAGATCATGCTCCTTGTCGGAAAACATCACTAGCTTTTCGGGGTTGCACCAGCCGGGTGTTCCCCCTTCCATGAGCCTTTCACCAAACGGCCGGCAGGATCCAAAATCAATCAGTACTGGCAAATTATCTTTATCCAGTAGTACGTTGCTTGGTTTCAAGTCATTGTGCGCCAATCCGGCCTGGTGCAGGTGAAAGATTGCTGACTCAAGCTCGTCCATGAAGCGCTGTGAGTCTATAGTACCATTCTTATCCTTGTCCTTGCCCATTTGCCACATGAAAAATTCAGTGAGACTGCACTTGTGACGCTCCAGAACAATTCCCGCTAGACGTCTGTCTCTCTTTAGGCAGCCATAGTACTGAATTATATTCTTGTGCTGGATGCTCGAAACTTGCTCCATGATCTGAGCCTCTCCCACTATATCAAGCAGAGTTAATCAGGGTGTTTTGTGAGAAAGAGTGGTGAGACAAATCGGCATGCCAGATACTTACAGAAAACGTCACGAATCCACCCGCAGGAGTCGGAGGTCTCATACGTGAGAAGGGAAGGTCTCTTGATGTATAACTCGTTATCTGGCTTTTCAGTTGTTGCCATTTCCTTAAGGCTAACTCCTTCAGGTATCTCTGGGTAAATATCCGCGTCCGGGATTCTTCGCATCGCTTCTTTTACCTCTGCAATGTTGACATCGGGCCTAGGCTTGAATATTTGCGCGAAATATGCCTCTCCATTCCGATAGAACTTCCAGAAAGTAGTATATTCGCCATCGGACTCACCCTCGTTATGCACTCCCGTCGCACCGTCGAGATCGGTGAACGCTTGAATGTCATGAGGAGGGCTAACATCATCGTCTACAGTTTCCATGGTCTGGAAAGGTAAGGGAGGAAAAGAGAAATTGATGTGGAGGATATCAAGGTCGAGTGTAATGCAGGCTGCCTGAGAGTTGGTAGAGAAAGTCAAGATTGATATATCGAAATGAAAGCTTTAATAAGAAGGTACAATGTTGTAAATGTCTGTTTCATTTGTGAGTGCGAGGCAGCCTAGCCGGAGGTAATACTAGATTGTCCAACCAACAACCGACCAATCGACCAATGACAACACCCCGCTCGGTATTAATTGGACAATTATGCAGCACGTCTTTGAGAGAATCCTTACAGCAAGGCCACATGATCCATGATATAAAGGTTAGCCTCGGCCTCATTGCCTCAGTTTCGTTAACATTAAAGCTTCCTATAAGTCCACCTTCATCCCTATATTACTTGCTAATCTGCTCGAGCCTAACCCTCAAGCCGTGAGGTCGAAGGGTGAACCCAGGATTCTCAACGGTAAATCCCTGGTCGACGCTCACGAACCGATAGTTACGGACCATTTCAGCCAAGATAGTCTTGATCTCAAATAGAGCGAATTGGCGTCCAATACAGATACGAGGTCCATTTGAAAAAGGCGAGAAGGCATAGGGAGAAGCTTGATCTCCGGTTACTAGCATCCGAGCTGTTAGCAATGACTAAAGAATATGCTTCCACTTTATATGCGTTCAGCTAGGAGCACCACGAGAAAAGAAATTACTTACAGCGGTCCCAGCGTGTAGGATCAAATTTGTCCACGTCATCGCCCCAGATTGCGGGATTCAGCAGAGTAGTCGAGGGACAGAGGTCAACTAAGGTTCCCTTGGGAATGTGGATTCCTTCAACCACAATATCCTTGCCGGCTTCGCGATGATAGGTGGTAGCTAGGAATTATTAGATTCATACGGCAAAAATGGGGCTATCTTGTCTTACATGGAGAATACATGCGTAGGACCTCTTTAGAGAAGGCTTCTAAATAGGGTAGCTTATCAAGTTCATTAAATGATGGGTTTGGTGGTAGCGTATTAAGTTCCGCACGAAGTTCGTCTTGGACGTCCGGGTTCAGTGCCATGACGTACAAACTCCACGAGAGCATATTAGCAGATGTGTCATGCCCGGCAGCCATGAACTCGAGCAACTGATGATAATTAGCTTTAGGGACGACAGCTTTACGGTAGGATAGTCATCAATGAAGACGGTATCCCAACAATAATGGAAAATGTAAACTCACATGGCCTAGGAATTCCTTCTCTCCGATGCCTTCGGCAACACCACCAGGCATACTCTCTTCCACGACAAACGTGACCAGATCCCTAGAATCCTTAGACTCGTGCTTGCCTGCAGCAGTCGCAGCAGAAACCTCGCGGTACCGTTGCCGAATAAGATTCGTAAGCACATCATTCAGCCAATCCATTGCGAACAGAAACTCGCGGTTTGCTTGTAGTGGTAGCCAACGAGTGGGGAAAAACCCGTTGGCAAACAGCAAGACCTTCCCCATGGCTTTGGGTGAGAAGAAGACATCGTAGGCTTCATGGAACGAACAACCCTTCTTGAGACCATTCTGCGTCGATTCCTCCGACTTGTCATCACCAGGCTTTACGTAATCAAGGTTGACTCCTAGGATGGCTTGTCCCATGATATCAAGAATGGCCTTGGAGAAGGTTGTCGTGCAATCGATGACGCCCGTCTTGTTGTCATTTTCGCGGATGCATTGATCGAAGTAGCGGCAGATGTCCTTGGCCTTTTCTTGGAAGATGGGCTCCAGCTTGCGAATATTCTTTAGAGAAAAAGAACCGCCGAGCATTCTGCGATGAGCTTTGTGTTCTTCACCCTCCATCAGGATAAGCCCGTGACCGGCTACTTCCTTGACGATACGCAGGAACCATGTCGGTTTCTGCAGGGAGTAACATTGGAACTGAAGTACTTCCTTGTGCGCGTTGAGATTGACCGGTACCAGCACCTCGGTATTGCCCCACGTAAGATACCGAATGAAAGGTGCGTCCGGGTGCTCCCTCATCCATTTGACGTATAGCGTAGTGGGAGTTTCAGCTTTCAAGAAATTGATAGCCTGTCCGAAGAGAAAGTGATTATCCTGGAAAAGTGCATTAGCGAGCGAAACCGCATAGAAAGATGACCGGGCGTTCATTTACCGCTGGACCAGGGACATGTCGAAGTGGTGAGAAGTACTTGTGGTACAGAAATATACGGTAATATTTAACGGCGAAGTATTGTGCCAAGAAAAGGACCAGGGCAACTTGCTTTGTTACTGGTCCGGTTTCTCGGCCCGGGAGGTGGTTGACTACGAGCGACTCAACGGCTGTCAGCCCAGCACACAGGATCAAATCCATCTTGTTTGTTGATTATTCAGGGAATAAAGATACGAAGTCGCAGAGCGAATCCTCAGATAAAAATGTGTAACATGAACACGTGGAAGCTCGGTCTTCAAGGGACACTAAGAATGGGAACGGTCCGCGAAATTGAACTTCCAGAAATTGAGCTCCTAGAGATAGGGGAAATCCCCCGCAATGGAGACGTGATACTGTGGTAGAAGAGACTTAGACCCCGAAGTCGATGTAACCTTTCACCAACAGTCTCAAACACTTGGGAAATAATCATCAATCCCATTGGCAGCTCGCTATAATCTAAGCAAGGATTATATGCAGGCCCTTGTTATTGGTAACGCGGTTTAATGTTGTTCTGACTGCGAAAAGAACCATACATCGTTCCTAACTGTCGGGTCGCATAGAAGAGCAACCAATCAGAATCTAGCCACCATAACTCATTAGGAAGTCGACGAGCGACATGCAGCTAATAGTCTGTTTATGATTGGCTGCATACCTACCTACCTAGGTATACTAAAGTACCTCGTAATATACTATAGTCGAGCAAAGTCTACAAACACTATATCTTAAGATGGTTTACTTACCTCTATACTTAGGGTCTTCGTATCTCTTAGATCATTAATGCCTAATGTTGGGACTATGAATGATTTGCTCGGACGTTGCTGCGAATAGGTCCCATTGTTAGGATTTAGTAAAACTTGCTTCTGATATACCCTGTACAAGTAAAATTTTTGTCTCGGGTCTGGGGTTTTTAACGACCCTAACGGGTCCTTTCCCGGAAAACTATCCCCGGGCCTTCCCGTCAGCTCCGCATGAAGTGACAAGTCAAATGATCGACCATTCTTCATACCTCCTCTGGAACTGTGGCTGGACGGGTAGGATTTGGCTTATTTCTTCTAACCTCCCACCCCCTACATTTTGGTATACACAAATGCTCGAGGCCAAGCTAAACAGAATTTGCTACATAATGTGCGTGCTTGGCGGGTTATCCGTTGCAATGCTAGATCTGCAGATTTTGAATATTATCTTCAGTTGCGAACTCGTACGACCAATATTCTAGGGCCATTGGCCCCCGGCGCAGTGGTACGCACTCACACACCGATATTGGCAGGCGGCTCATGTAGTAGATTGCACATAATCCTGCTACTTCTAATACGAGCAAGATAAGGCGGAAGGCGATGTACCCTGCCATTCTCAAATCCCGATTAGTCAGAATGCCCTGATGATCCCTAGCGACTCTCATTCTCGACTTCAATGATATTTTACATGTCAGAAGATAAAGTTGATCACTAAGGGGTATTGTGGATCTCTAACCATACGCTGGGCAACCAACGACCAACGGTAGAGATACAGGCTTACGACGTTGCAAGGGGTCTACGGATATAATGCCCTGCTAGGAAAGACATTTTTCTCCAATTGGGAAGCTGAAGTTTCTCGAGTTTTTATTTCCTATTTTCGACTTTGTGTATTATAAGGTAACATTTGAAAATATAACATCTTTGATGGGAAATCTCACAACGCCATTTAATTATCTACGAGGGCTTACATGGCTCGCTCAAGTCTCTCAGGCCAGGAGTTGATCGATTTGGCTTGGAAGCAGCATTCATTTGAGCCACACGGATTTGCTGCCAGCGTGACAAATGTTCACATAGCAATACTAGTTATCAGCTCCGTATTCATAGGTCTTCGAATATGGGCTCGAGGATGGCTGTTTCGGGATCTTAAGCTCTGGGGGTGGGATGACACTCTTGCTGTCCTCAGCTATGTTAGTTCATCGAGTGATTCGTTTGTTAATGATACGGCTAACTCGAAACATTTTTACCAGGCCACTTTTGTACCGTCTTGCATATTCGTCATCCTCTCCGCGCGGTATGGGCTCGCGACACGAGACGCTGAGTTGACCGATGCGCTGAGAGCTAGGGCTGCTCTTTACGTGGGATATTGGCAGATGCACTACGCCGTGTCGTCGAATTTGGTCAAAGCTGGAATCGCTGTTGCTTTATTGCGTCTGACGACAACCCAAAGAACATACCGACTCATAATCCTGGGGATTCTCATATCAACGCCCATCTTTACTGCTGCCGTCCTTATTGTTCTAATTGCTACTTGCCGCCCCGTAGGAGCCCAGTGGGACTTGGCTCTAGGCGACTGCCCAGTCCATACTGTGATGGCATACCTCAGCTACATTTTCACTGCTTTCACAGTCGTCCTTGACTGGGCATGCGCTGTGATCCCGTACCTTCTCCTGAAGGACCTCGAAATGAAACGACGTATCAAGATATCTCTTATAGTTGTCCTGGCTTTTGGAAGTTTGGCAGGTGTGTGTGCCATTATCCGACTACCATATCTAAAGTATTATCTCATCGAAGAGGATCAACTGTGTAAGTTACCTTCTGATTTTTACCCACTGGAATACATTTTGGGGGCATGGAACTAACGATCTCTCTAGTCTTTTTCGCAAATATAGTCATGTGGTCTAATATCGAGAACGGCATTGGAATCATTGCGGCGGCCTTGCCACCTCTTCGCAAGTTGTTTAGATATTATGGCACAACTAAAGACAGAACATATTCTCACGACAGAGCCGGAGCAATTAAGACAATAGGGGGGACGCCGTTGTCTAAGACGCCATTGGCGAAGAATAACGTGTCCACTCAATTGAGGAACCTGAGTCCGAGGAACTCGCGACGGTCAGATTTTGGTTCCGAGGGGAGCGGACCATGGAATAGACTCGATGGCGACAGCTCAAGTAAGGAGAATATTATATAGTTCGTTTATGAATAAATTTTGGTCAAACATTCAATCCCAGCAAGGCTTGGCCATTCGGATCGCCGAACCGGATGTCATTTCAACTCAAGTATAGGGCAATAGCGTACGATGACTTGTTGAATGAGGTATCTATCTAGAATTAGGTGTTCTCATTCATTCTATAAAGCCACGGCCTGACAGCCGACAAGCCTTTCCAAGTCTCTTCATCACTTAACTCTTCATTTTACTTCTCTTACGTTACAGATCGTCAACTAAATCCTTCTACCGTACTATTCGACACGTCGGCACGACCGATTCACGGAATATGTCAGATGTTTCACCTTTAGGTGTTCTGAGACATGATGGACAAACAGGCATCCTGTATGTATACCTTGAGCCTAGCCAGATAGCTTGTAGTCCCTCGCGGAACAACATATTCTCTTCCCTCATCCTAGGTGCGCCACGTGACAGAATATTCCATAATTCACGATTATATTACTGCGGCAGTATGTCGTAAGATAACGTTCCGATCGCTCTTCAGCGCTAACACCTCATTTTTTAAAGTGAAGATAAAAAGACTACTGCTGGTCTGACGAACACTATTCACCGAAAAGAACTAGCAGGTGGTCAATACTAGCTCTCTATAGCCTAGATCTAAGCTTTCACCACCTGTCGGAAGATTGGCCTGACAACTTTGACTAGTTGGATGTCTGCATCTATTGGGAGATTTAGAGCTTGAGAGAGTGGGATAAAGGGCCAATACCTACCTACCTTCCTAGGTACTTGTATGTATACTATGATCTCTAGCAGATAGGTTCAAGGCTCCCCGCGCAAGAATACGGTCGATATCTCATTATACGGCCTACATGTGACAGCATCTCTTTCAACGTCCGGTTCTCTGCTGCGAAACTGTCAACAAAGGTTAACAGCGCTCTTTAGATCCCAGACCTGCTTGGTACCTAAGCTAGAGTGAAGTATAATAATATACTAAAGCACTCACATACGACATATTCAGTTAGAAGCAAGCTAGGGACGAGGTCCGGAAGTCTTTTCTTTAGTAGCATAAACACGCCAAATTTTGAGCCGCATGGATGCTCTCCTAATTAACCCTAGATAATCCACTCCAACGGATTAGGGGTAATTTTAAGTGATCTCTAATTATTCCTCTGTCCGCCGAGGTTCGTCTGCCAACTCAGACGGCGACAGTCGTAGTCTAAGCTAGCAGCCAAGCCAGCTGCGCGATTCCCATCTTACGACCTCGACTCTATTCAGACAGCTCTCTTAGATCCTAACACTGCAGTTATCCTGTTCAATGGCTCTCAAGTGTGCTTCTGCTAGCCTATGCCGTGCGACCTAACCTGGATTACAACAGCGGCTAAGCAATCTTACGTCTGATTTGCCACAACACCAATCCTTAATCTGAGCCAACAGGAAAATATTCTCAAAAGGTTTCATGGGAGAGGGCAAATGAACGACGAAGTCTCTGAGGAGTTCCACAGAGAGCTCTCAATACATAGCCGTTGCAATCCGGTACTTGTAATTACAAAGAACTCCGCCGGGAATGTTGCCGGCGATGCGGTTTGCTCACCGGCATGCTTACATTGATCAACGCCGCTGAATTATACCCTGTAGGCTCCGTGATACACTTACGTTAAGTTTTGAAAATATATCAACATGGGATTGGTCGATGAGGATATTGTTGAGACATCATACCAAGTGGGTGAAATGTTGCCGTTTCGAAAGGAGTGTGGTCGGTTGGCTGCAACTAAAGAAATACGGACGAAATTGTCTACAGGAGACGGTGCCGAGGCATGTTAAATGTAGCTGTAATTGTAAGTGCCACCAAGAGCGTACATAACTGTTTGCTCAAGGCATTGGTACTCGTGATTGACAAGTAGCAAATATACCTGGTACATGGGTCGAATACAAACAGGTGACTCCCTGTCTAGAAATATTACGGTCTATCCTGTCTCGTAGAAGCTTATCCGTCTACGATCTCTTTGACAGCTAGCAACTGCATGGCTATGTACGTATCTAAGTTAAGGGGATATGTGTCTAGAAACGCAGAGTTGCTCCCCCAACATGCATCCGGCTTCCTAGTATGCTCCTAAGCGTAAGGTGAAGTCCCTACATACTTTCGCCTTCAAGTATTTCATTCGAGCGTAAGGTTAAGGTTGTGTGCCCCAACATCATTCATCGCGCTTGTAACTGCGTAATAGGAACAGTAGAAGATTCCTGCTGTTAACATGGGTAGAGATGTGCACGGATCGCTTAGAGCTGGATTAAAAAGACCTCTAGTCGCTACGGTAGAAGATACTCATGGCAACATACCTTACCTAAGGTACCTAGGTAAGTTAGCTCCCTTGTTGGATATCGTCACTGACGAATAGACTGGAAACAGTAGTGCCCGAATGCAAGCAAAAGGGCTGAAACAATATCGCAGCGGGCTCGGATTAATCAAAATATACCATTCGCGGGGCTTGGCTAAAAGTGACGACATCCCTTGTCGAACTGGACTCTAAACATTCTGAAAGTAAAAGATGTAATAGGTCGTAAAGGTCCATGATGAGGATTGTCCCGTGCTGTCCGTGCCGAATTCTTTTGTGGGGAAGACCGGGAGGTCATCGACAATTCCAACACGTAATTCGTGGTTGAACGAGACTGGGGAAGCATGTTGAAAACGCAACTCCAACACCTAAATGGGTCGGGACCAACTAGGTTTGACATATGTACTGTATTAGAGGGTTATCCTAGAAGTAGATACTGTTGCTCAAGTTGAAACATTGCTGAGGTGCTGAATATATTGGGTAGACTAATGTAAGGAGTGTCCTTGATAGAAAACACAGGGTACAACGTTGGCTTGTAGCGATACTGTTCTTCATTTTATGCGCTCCTAGAGGCATCATTACGAGAGAAAAACCATTCATGTAGACTGAAAATCTCTCGTCGTCGACGCTGACAGCGTGGAAGTCTAGTTTCGATCGCCGAGCTGAAAGTTCGCGTGTGAAATATTCACGTGGTGTCAGAAAAGAATCCGAGCTTTGCAGCCGTGGAGCTTGGTTCGCGTCAATTTACTATCTTGTACTAGCGTGAACGTGGAGTTACCTAGTGTTAGACGAATGTAACCAGATACCATCCTAAACAAGTTAGGCCAGGGGTAAACCGAGATCTAAAGCAGGTCAATCCGATGCTACACTATACCTAATTGGTATTAGTAATTGCAAAGTTTATCTCTATTACGGTAAAGCACTTCACTCATCGAATATGCTGGACAGGCCTTTATAAAGGTTAAGGTATGGACGGACAGAATACAAACGGTAACGTGTAATCCTCTAAGGCTACATACCTACCCATAGTACCTATACTATATAATAATAACGCACCGAAGAGAGACATGCCCATACGGTAGAGGCAAATGAACAAAGCTCATCATAACATAGGTATAATGCTGTTCATATTGTGATGTAATATGCTCATGTCGTACTGATTGCTTTGGGGCGGCATATTGCTGTATATTGAAACACGTGCGATCGACGGCAAATTTCATGCGGCGATCATATCTCTCTAAAACATTTTCTGAAAGTTTAACTGCCTCAGGAGCTTTATGTGTTATAAGTACCTAAACAGGTCGTATTAATAGTTGGCCTTTTAAGAGACTTGGCTATGATTCACTAATGAGTAGCGACAGTCCTTACTGCCGCATGTTAAATGGCTTACGAATCTTCAGTTGTTGATGTGACAAAGCAGCTTTGCTAATGACAGGATACCAAATCACAATAAAACTGTGATCTAGGTCGTTTTTTCCGCGGGAAGAAACAGGGTAGAGTTGCAAAACCGGGGAGACGTTTTAATAAGAGGCGTCCTAAGGATCATCCCCCAACGATCCCCTTGCAAGCGTTTTGTGCCGCAATCCTGCCGGCAAATGAGGGGCGATTAATGACATTGGTTTCTGCAAGTTGCAACCGAGCCGATTGGTAGAATTTGTCTTGCTATCACGATGCATCGCAGTATCTGCAGATTTCCTGGCCCAACTGAGGCCTGATGTGATTCCGAAACATTACGTCCTAAGCTCTCGAATTAGTGGATTCAAGTAGGTTGGACATGATGCCGGCATTTATCTCGTATGGATCTGATTCCTTTTCGACTGATTACCTGGCATACGGCCAGTAGTGGTGTCTCTTCCCGCTCTGCATGATGCATCTGCAGTTTTTTTTTTTTTTTTTTTTTTTCTGGCAGCGCTATTTCAATAGCCGGAGATATCGACCGAAGCCACAATTGAGATCAGGAACCACAATAATTACCTACATAGTACTTACCTGATATGTGTACTAAGGGACCCATGACTGAGAAAATAGAGAGCAGGTCCGTTGCCTCGGGCTCATTTGCCTCTACTATGTATGGAAGAGAGACTAGTGAAAGAGAAGAAGATTTGGAAGGGATTGGCCTGTTTGTTATCTAGAGTGTTTACGCTAAATAGAGGGGTACACGTGTAGGGAGGGATGAACCACCGTGGTGGGTCATAGCGTGCATAAGTTCCTATGTACAACATAGGAGTGGGAAATGAAGAAAGCATTTTTGGAGGACTTATCGTACTATGTATGCTACCGTCGTTGATCGAACCGTGAAGCTGCTCAGCGATGATGTAACCCTATAATAGTTTATGTAATAGTAAATGCCAAAAAACCAAAAAGGCTGGGTACCTACATAATAGCATGTACCTAACGTTTAGAGTGTCGTATCCTCCATGTCCTTATGCACCCCATATCCAGTACTTACGTGTATGGCCGGTAATTTCTCGTACTGTGAACCATCTTTCTATCCAATGTCATGGTTCTTGAACTGGGTAATTCTGGACCGCAACTAGTTGTCGTACATACCTATCTATATAAGGTATCTAGGAAGACATGTCAACCCCCTCATATATGGAGATTAGACGGATGACAAGAGGCTTCATATCGGTGAAAAGCTGAGAGAATCGAGAGTCAATAGTGCCAGCCACCATGTGTAGGTGCTGAGTCCAAGACAGTAGCCGCATATGCATGGCTTTTCGAGCAGAGATGACTGCATTTGCGTTACTGTTGTAGCACGATACTACCGGACCTATCTTGCCGAATTTTCTGTTAATCTAAGGCCGTTTTCAATAGGGTCCCAAGGTAGGTAGATATCATGTGTAGTGATATCCTACTTGTCGTCTCACAGGTATGATGCCAGCAAGCATGGTTTCATTGCAATAATTGTACTACGTATGTAGGTGCAGTCTTGAGTCTTGAGTCTTTCCGATAAGCCATGTTGGAAATTAACAGATTCTTCCTAGCTTTGCTGCTACTGCAAGCTACTAAGGCACACTGTGTCGACCTAATGTGGATCAAGGTCCCGTTTTCTTTTCTCTCGGTTGCACATCTTAATGCTAGGACTCGTCATAAGATATGTATACAAAACATTGAACACATCTAATAAGTCAAAGTTTTGGTTGACTCTCTAAAACTTTCTGCAAGGTTCACATTGCATAAACCTAAAATACAATAGCATCTCGATGCGCATGAGCTTAACTCGATCGTTGGATCCTGTTTTTATGTCATGAATGCCTTTGTTAGACGGTGAACCGTTCGACAATAGCTTTCGGTGTACTATGGTAGCTTTGACGGTACGATAAAGGGCCCCTTTCTCAGGGCTGTCCAGCTCTAGTCCTCCCGCGCTGTTCCAGTTCAGTTAGTCGGTTAGTCTTCCAACGTTGTTATTGGCTAGGATATAGACCCACAGAAATTTTGAAGTTTCCAGGAACCCCTGTGCTAGGTCGCGCTAATAGCAACGCTAGTCTGGGGGGTAGCTTAAAACCCCTGCTGGAATAATTCAGTCGAGTATTGAGTACGGCTCGCATGTTAGCAATTTTAGGATAAACTCCGCGCTGGGTACTAACTGAATAGAACTACCCTCCAACTATTACAGAGTATTCGATACACAGCGCGTCCTGGACTCTCTTGAGTGCCGATCCCCTGGCACGCTAGTAATGGTGCACCTCTTTCGGTCGTCCAAACCCACTTGTTATTTCCCCGTACCCTAGCTGCCTAGCAAATTGTACTTATGTAACACGGGTGTTCTTGAAGCTTGCCTCGTTTGGCCGTGTCACACTCGTCAACTCATCACTGTCGCCCGTATCCCGCAATCCTGGACCGTTCATTATTTCTCTGCCAGGGGTCACTGGCTTTCACAATCCGCTAAACAGGCAATTCGAGTGCGCATTGACTCTGGTTGCTTCGGTCTATCGGCGCAAATCTCCCTTCTCGCTTTGTATCCGAAGCACCCTTTTCTACCGCACAATACCCTACCCTCCCATGAACATCTCGCCTCTCTCCTTTTCCCTCTTTTTGAGCGCCATCTCCTCCACCCTCCTTCCTTTCTCTCTCCCCCCCACTTGAGCAGTTGCAGCAAGACTGTACTCTGTCACTCCCTTTCTGACAGCAAGCCGCTGCTCATAGGAGTAGTAGCTTGGTGGTTTATTTTCGGTCTCCCAGGTCAGAACATAAACTCTCGCGGGAGGGTGCCTGATAGGAGCAGCTTCGAGACCTAGTTCTTTGGTAATCGACTGGACCTTGTTGGTCAGTAACTTTGGTCATCTAGTTACTACCATAAGAATTTGAATTTGAGATAGGAACGGACGAACAAGACGTAACGAGCTATCTTAACCCATCATGGCGCCTTCACTCAACACCCACTCTTCGTTTACGCGCCCGCGTACCAGCGAACGTGATGCTCGACCCAGCACACGCGATCAGGGCGACAACAACTTGATCATCCCGAGTAGGACTTCGTCACTCCACTCTCGAATTACGCAGCCAATTCCTTCCACGCTTAACATGAAGCCTCAGCAACGGACACCGAAGACCTTAACTCATGCCTACATGGTATGCGGTGTGGGGAGAGAACCATCTCAGTGGGTTAAGGCACCTGCGCCAGCTCAGGGCAAGATAGGCCATATGAAAGGCGCAGTTGGTCAGTTCTGGTTACCGGAAATCCTGGGAAGTAGCCCTCGTCTTGAACAGGATAACGAGGTTGCTCGAGCTTTGCATGCTGCAATGAGGGTAAGTGATTACGGGGAACTTGTAGCCTCCTTCGCATATTAACTGTATCAGGCCTGTTTTCCTCATGATGTCGAAATATGTACAGGACGCAGTCAACCTCACTGTGTCCACCACGCTTTTGTTCTTCAGCAAGACTCGTCGCACACGCTCTACGGTATCTGTCTTCGCGTTTGGTCGAGAGCTGATGAGAAGAGGGCCGAGACTATTCGAGATCTACGGAAGCGGACTGAGACGGACTACTACGATAACCCCGATGAAACCTACTGGATTCCGTACTGCTTGTCATTCCTTTCGCGATACCCTCTTTACAACCTTCTCGGCGATTATTTGCGAGGAATGTGGATCCACTGGAACAAGGCAACCAATCTTTTCCATGCCGAAGAGGTCTCGCGGATCCTTAGTTTCCCTGCACCGCGGTTGAATGATTTAGTTCGGATTGACATGAAGGATTATGCACTTTGTTATCAGTTTCCGTCGTCCCCGACAGGATTTCAGAACTTTGCTATGTGGCCACTGTGGACTTGTCTTTCGATCCCGAATATTGTCGGTGTTATCGAGGCAGCCATATCACCTACTAGGCGAATAATTTTCGTCAGTCACTACCCTGCCATGTTAACCATAGCAGCCGAGACGGTTCGATTCTGTGTCAGAGTATATGAGTGGAGTGGTCTTTACGTGCCAGTTGTTCATGCTCGTCACGCTAAGGAGTTGGTGGAGGAGCCAGGACCATACATCCTGGGTATCACGGCTGAGTGCAGGTCTCTGTTCACTGCTCCCAATGATGCGCTTGTTGTGGACTTGGATCGTAATTTTGTGCTCACCTCCAGCCCACCGACCGCCTTGAGCGCAAATCAGCGCAACAAGTTTGTTAGCCGATTGACTCAAGCTTTGAATGGCGACGTCACACCCTCTGGCGTGCCCCAGCATTTGCGTTCGGCTTACGGTGGTGGAAAGCTGGTGCCTGCGGGTCAGATCATTGTCATGCGTGGAGAAGTTGAGTCTATCCAAGATCCAGAATGGTGGAACCAGGATGCCGTCATGGCCGTCATGGATCATGTTTGTGAGAAGATGGTAAGCACACTCGACGTATTTGATAAAACATGTTGGGGCAATTATACTGATAATTTAATACAGGGTCGTAACACCGGATTGAAGGCTGTTTTCGGTGGCTCTGTGAAGAAGCCTCTGATGACCAAGGTCTCGATGAGACACTTGAACGAAATTGTCAGGGAGCGCAACCAGTATTCTCGTGACGCTCTGGAAGCATGGCAAGACTTCATCAATCTCAAGGGTCGTATGGACACCGAGCTTAGCAAAGTTACGAAACGGAATAACTACCTCGTGGAGGAGCTGGAAAGCTGGAAGCAACAGGTGAGATTCTCGCCATCCAGAAGAATACATTCAATGATGCTAACGTAGATTATAGTTCCTCAAATTCCAAGCCTTTGCTGAGACACTCACGAAAGAAACCCAAGACCTGAAAGTCAAGATTGAGACCCACAAGCGAGAGAACAGAAGACTCGCTGGTCTTATTGATCAGCAGAAGGATGACAATGCCCGTCTATCTGTGCGTCTCACCGGTACCGAGAAGCAGCGAGATGATGCTCTTGAGGCTCTCGTTCTCCAACAAGAGATTGCCGAGGAACTCGAACGGGAGCGCAAGCGAAATAAGAAAGAATTGGCGGCACTCCAGCACACCAATGTTACTATTATCCGACAGCGTGATGAGGCGCGCCGCGTTGTCCTGCATTTGCGTAGCTTGATTGGTGGTCAGTCTCACCACATGGAGCATTTGGTCCAGTCTCTCACTACGCGTGACGATTTGGCTAGTGAGATTGAGGAAGGCTTTGAAGAGGAAGATGGAGAGGAGCTGAATGATGGTAAGTTCATACGTATGCCCATTACAAGCCGGATTGCTAATGACTTATCATCGGTAGATCGCCTATTAAAACATTCCAGCCGGGGGAACAAGCGTCATTCTACCGCTAGCTTCAACGACGTAGCCGACCGCCACCTCAAAGATAAGACGGATGCTATCTCCCACATCATTCGGAATATTGCAGAGCAGTGCCAAGCCGCTGTTGAGGGTCTACAGCTTGCTCAAGACGCCGAGATTGAGTCGTCTAGGTCACCCCGCCGAGCAAGCAATCTCTCTACAGTCGCTAGTGACGATGGACACGACCATTCGGCGACTACTTCCGAGGTCGGCGATGACAGTCTCCTACACCCTTCCGGGCGTCCTTCCAGCATTCCCCCTACCCCGGACTTGATTCCCAATCGAAGCAGCACAGCCTTGTCGATGGCATCGACCATGACCACTCCTGAACGAGCCAGTCAGCAATACACCATCCACAACGACATTCCCACTAAGATTGTCGAGGATGATGAAGATGATTTAGCCGAGCGAAGTGAGAACGAGGCCATGTCTCAAGAGCCAGGTGTTGTTGGCAAGCATGCCGAGAGCCTCATTCACCGCCCATCTGGTGCCAGAATCAGTGCTCTTGGTGGCACCCGCTAAAACTTGATCCGTTCTTGTTGCATGTATGGAGTCGGCGGCGACACATTTCGAGATTTCCCACCTACTGGAGAGACTTGGTTTAGGAACAAGTCGTCTCTGTATCTTTTGTCCCCAATACCTGTGCATATGAATTTTCTGCTTATACCTCCCGGCTTACCTGTTTGTGGACCTGCACGGCGTTTTGCTCTATGAAGAGTTTCCTCGGATTTTTCGCTCTTTGCTTTTCTTACATATTCTTGTGGCCTTTTGGCTTCGCTCTAATTTTCCTTGAGATTAAAACGACTGGAATCGATGGCCTATTAGCTAGGCAATAAGATGGCTACTAGGTCACGCTGTCGGTGATGTAAGGAAAAAAGATGCGATGGAGTAGTCATCCTATCTCTTTTGTGTATATTGGTGGGCACCCTCTGTCATAGCTAAGGACAATGGATGATTCTACCTTTAATTACTGCCCTTCATATCTTTCGTGCAGCGCTGGGCAAATACGAGATACCTTTGACTATGCGAATCTGGCCCATTTTTCATCTGTGATTGGGCTGTTGGTCTGTCCTTCTACCTATTGATCGTATGTTCCTTATGTGTTAACTTCTAACCTCGACAACCACAGCCAGTTTCCGACATCGCCTTTAGTGTCTATCGATATACACATTGTCCCTAGACGATGGCTTATTATGTCTGTTAACCTCTCTTTGTCGTGGATTCCACATGTAGGCGTGGTGTTCCTTTGTGTGTTACCTACGTATTACATAGGTAGAAAGGGTTTATATGCATCTTATTTCACGATATTTACCTAGAGACGATAGTATTGTTTGCTCCAAACAATATTAATACTAGGTATGCAACAGACGAAGTGTAAAAGAGTTGTGTGACCGCACTTAAAACATATGGGGAGCCAATCTCTGGACTAAATACGTATCTAGGTACCCAAGATTAAAAAAAACCATTGACATCGCCTACGCAGGAGCATACGCTGAAAACCGTAAACATGCCACTAGATAGGGACCAGCTACGACTAGAGTTTTATGATAAATTTGCTCACTACAGGGCTGGCAAGGAATTCGACAGGGAGAAAAGACGAGCAGCACGCTGGGGTAACCCGACCCTCCCTTTAGTTGGGAAGGCAGCTTTAGACAGGTCGAAGGCGAACACTCAAACACCGCATCCATTTGAGCGGCAGGGTTCGAATGCTAAAACTAACATCGAGAAGACACCGCCAGCCCCGCTAGCGTTTCGCTCGGGAAATGCTAGAAGGGGACTTCTACGGATCAGGGGAGGCTTCGGTCGGAAACGGAAATTCAGATTCAGGAGAGTTCTAGGATGGGGAGGTAATGGACTTGCGACGCACTTCGTCGAGCTCGATAACAAGGACAAAATTATAAGACAGTTGGCGGTCAAGACCCTTCTTAGATCGGAACATAATTTAGCTCTGAGGATGATGGAGGAGGAAAGGGCCGTTTTAAGAGTACGTATATCTATAATATGTCCATCGATTTGAGATTTGAAACTAAGTTTAGAGAAGAAGCTCACGAGAGCCGAGCATATCGTCCAGCTCGTCGACATACCAAGTTCGGAACTCCTTGCCACTCATCCGAGAGTAGACGCATTCGAAATTTCAGATTGGGAAGAGGATGATCCCTGGCAAGGAACCCCAGTGTCATTCGATGCGCTCGTCATGGAGCTGGCGATGAATGGCGATCTCTACGATTTCGTCTGCAAGGTCCGTGAACGTGAAGAGAGGATTCCGAATCAAATCCTCTGGCAGTTCTTCCTCTGTCGTAAGTTGAGATTTCTGTAAACTCCCTTGACTTCTCATGTGCCCCGTAATATATTATTAACCGGTTTTCAAACACTATAGTTGTCCGAGGGTGCATCGCTATGGCTTATCCGCCGTTGTCTCAGGTAGAAAATCAAAGCCGTCCCGGCCTAATTAGAGAGACAGTCCCGGAAGGAAAAGCAAAGAATCCTGGGTCATTAGTTCATTTCGATCTAGACCCTAGAAACAGTAGGAAGCCCAACTTCGAAAGCTTGTCCGGGATGAATTTGCTAATTCGCGATAGTTTTCGTTGATGACATTCAGCGTGGTGGCACAGATGACGAACACAAAGGGGTACCAATACTAAAGGTAAACATCACCATGGCATGGCATTCTTTACAATTTGCTAACCCTTGCGTAGATGGGAGATTTTGGATCGGCAAGGGAGATTAAAAGGGGACAAAAGAATTGGTACGTTGTTGTGAGAACCAGCCTCAAGGAAGACTTCTCAGCTAATCTCTACATCAAGGTATTATGAGAGATTCAGGACCCAGGGGAAGCATGGCTTCTATTCTCCGGTAAGTAGAAGCATTCTATCTGGGTTTACCTGCTGCTAAAATTAATGAAAGGAACAATTCTGCAACGACTGGGACTACATCGCCCCGGACTCAGATACAGTTTATAAAGAGCCAGTAGCGGGGAACTACGCTGCTCATACAAACATATGGCAAATCGGCCAGGTAAGATTTCCCTGTTGTAGAAATATGATACGACAATACCCCCCTAATACTAGCTTTTCGAGCTTTTTCAAGATTTCGCATTTCATGAACGCCTCGTTAATAGACCTTGCAGATTATGGAAACCCTGATTACTCTCTGTTATCCGGCCTTCCCACCAGTTCCCAGCCGGTGCAACTTGACGCCGCCCGAAGGTAAAGAGACGTACGCGACGTACGGATACCATTTGGAGCTGGAGCGGTTTAGGCATGTCGACCAAGACTTGCGCCATCTCGTGTTGCGCTGCCAAGCACACATCCCAGCCGACCGTCCCCAACTCGCCGACGCAGAAAATATCATTCTCACCGCGCTTAAAAAGCCAGAGTATTCGGGTATATTATGGCGGCAAAACGCCGACTGGATTAGCAGAATCTTGCTCTCCGCGCCAACCGGAGAAACAGTAGTGGAACCGGCACCACCGCCACCAGCTGAAGGAGCGCCGCCGGTTAAAAGAGTGCCGCTGGCTGATAAAGAACCGCCGCCAGCTCCAGGAGTGCCACTGGCGCCTCCATTGAATGCAAGGGGAGTCCTTGGGGGGATAATATGGGGGGGCAAGGCCGTAATGGAGTGGTTTCGGAACTGTTAGGATAGTTCCTCATATAGAATAGTTTCGATATTAAAATAATTGCCTTTTTATACTTAAGTAAGTTTTATAAAGGCTATTATATTAATTTAAAGATTTTTATTAAAAATGCTTTAAATTATAAAGAGTTATTATATTAATAATTTAATTAATAAATAAATTAATAATATAATTTTTTTATTTAAAAAACGCGAAATAAAAGTTAATTTAATAATTAATAATTTTATAAATATTATTAATAATTAAAAATAAAAAGTTTATATATAATTTATAATAAAAAAATTATAAGCCGTTATAACTTTTACTTTAAAAATTATAATTATTAAAAACGTATTAAAGTTTAATAAAAAAACTTTTTATTATATAAATAAAAAAAGTTATTTATATAATAAAATATTTAATTTTTTATAACTTTTTTAATATAAAAGTTATAACGAATTAATTTATATTATAAAAATATAAAAATTATAATATATATTTTATATTTTAAAAATTTTATTTAATAAAGTTATAAGCTTTTAAAAGTTAAATAAAACATTTTTTATTTTACGGTCCCGCGTAAAAGGTCGTCCCGAAACCTACTCACTGATGGTAATTTCCTTTCTCTAAACAGTACGACCGATAAGGCCTCTAGTGTACCCCCTTAATGTGATAGGATATGAATACTAAGGATTCTATCCATATGGAAACCATTCTTCAGGTCGCCCGATGGGCTATCTTGTGGGCAATCAGCAAGGAAATCAGCAAAGCAACCAGCAAAGCAATTAGGAAGACAATCCGGTGGTCTCTACGCAGAACTATCCGGGGGGCGTGGTCATCCGGTGGCCTATACATATGCAGGCCAAGCTATACCCTATGTGGATAAGCTTCTGGCGGGTGATGCGGCGGGCTATCCATATGGGGCTTATCCTGGAGTTTATGGATACGGAGCTAATCCAGGACCCTATCCATATGGAGCGGCATTTCAAGCAGCACCAGATATGGGTAACTTAGCACCAAGACCACCAGGACCACTAGGGCTAGGACCAACATAGCCGTAGCAACAAACGAATCACCGAGATTAAATTTAGTTTGAATGCTACATGGCTGCTCTCCAGTAACAACCACCAGTAATACGACGTAAACGAAGCCTTTGATGAGACTTGCACAAGGATATATACGGCTTGTTTGCTGACTCTAGCAGTAGAACGTCATCTGATTTCTTGAAACACATAAATTTTCTTGATACCATTTTGCTCAGTGAAAATGGATGTCGATCCATATGTCGGATCGTATATATGTAGATATGTAGTAGATTATTGTATTGAGACTGTTATACTGAAATGTATATCGACAAGAAGCCCTGCGTGACGTAATGTTGGCCGAACTTATGTGTGCCGGCAGGCCCATTATACAGCGAATTCCTGATGCCTATTATTACAGATAAATTAATGTATAAGTTAGGAGTCTAATGAATCCTGTTATACTTTGAACTTTAGGTTGTCGAGGGTAATTTAAGATCACTATCATGTACCTGGGTGTAGATACTTACCTACCCCTATTATATCGACGCGAAGGTACTGCCCAGCCACTGTGGCTGCGACCTTACCTAATCGGGGCTACTTAAGTAAATAGGGGCAGAGGGGTCACATCCTATGATGTAATAAAATTGTATATTTAAACCTCTAGAATCCATCGAGGACCCTTTAAATCGCAGGTCACCACTTTTCTCAACAAATTTCTTATAACCTGAACAGTTGGATCCCATTATGTTACCAGATCGACAGTATATGAATGATGTTTAGGATTGATGAATTTTAAGTAACGTTTAAAAGTCCCACACTACTGAGACTTTAGGATGTTGGATGAGGCGATGGATTGATCTAGGTTACCTTATTTATCAACATAGAGAGTTGAAGATTCAGGCTTCTAATAGTCCAAGAATCCTACTGATCCTATCTGTGGATTTTAGCCTCCCAAACACTATCTAAAAAAAATCACTTCAGAAGACATGACAGGAGTCTCAGAGCAATAACACTATCAATGATCTTGAATGATGACGGCATATTATAACGCCCCTCTAAGAATATATCTAGACCTCCACTGGAAGGCTTGATACCCATCTAAGTATAAATGAAAATCAGAGTCCACTTGAAAACAGAAACTACTCATCTCTAGATATCGGACCATGCACTCAATACTCATCATATCATACGTATTTGGCCGTCACCTGCTTCTTAATTCTGAAAATGAAAGCCATACTTCAAAACGCAGTTATCATCGCGTTTAGCATCTTCAGTTTTCTGGTACGTACTGCACTGTGAATCACCCTGAGGACCGCTTTCATCGAGGAAGGCACTGACAGGTAATCTATAGGGAACGGCCACTCCACTAGATCAAAATGATATAAGTATTAGAGAGTACTGGGATGGCCTGGACTACAACGCCTGGGTTGCGAAGAAAGTAGCCGATGGCGAGCTCTATTGGGCGAACGACACCGAAACCGAGCATGCCCTAACACGAGACCTGCAAGACCGCGGTGTCACCGCGACCATTGTGAATGCCGCCTGCTCGGTAATCGTCGGCGACCAGGTCTTTTTCGAGGAGGTAAAGGAAGCTTGGTGCGCTTGGGCTCAGGATATCAAGGACATTTCTGTAACGCGAGCCCGGGCGTACTCAATCGACGGTATCTGCGGAGGTGAAAGATGCAGGCTGTTCATGGAGCTTTGGTTCAAAGACAGGGGCGTGTATAAGTCGGAGCCGTTCAAGAGGGGTTGCCATGGGATCTTCGACGCACTTTACAAGCGTTGCCTTGGCGGAGGCACGGCTCAAATCAAGATGAACGATGGCGGGAAGACTTATGAAGGGACCGTCAATGTCAACTTCCTCGAAAATGCTGAAGCTTCCAAGACATGTCCTGAGGCGCCGAAGCCAGCTGTCACGTGCAAATCCGGCATCCGTTAATTGCTTCCAAAAGCTAATAAGAGAAGCTACCTAGGTAGATAGACATGTGGCGTACTTCAGTTCATTTTGAAAAGGAAATATATCTATCGTATGCTTTCTCATACTGACAACTTACAATCTGTGATCAACCTGGGGAGTAGAAGATTATTGAAACGTCCTAAATCTGTCAATATAGTTAAAGTAATGTGTCGGTTAGTCCGTAAATGTTTGTTATAACGTTGATATATTACTTATCTAGCTCGCAGCTTTCTGAGTGAGACAAGAAAAACATCACAATAGACCACCGGAGTAATCTGCTGAAATGGGTAGTTTGAAAGCTCTGAGTTGATTTGTTATCTATCTACGTCAACTACCTATATATGTGACCGCTATACCCGGCCAGAGGACAACTGGTATTCATAGCAGTACACTTAATACGACGTGATTAGTCTAACAACGCATAGAAGGGGCTTGCTTCCACTACGTTAAGTTTCGCCTGCCTTTCTCTCCTATCACCCCAAGCCACAATTAATTTTGACCTACAAGCTATTTTCGTAAATTTGATGTCTAGCCCATCATCTCGATCCAAGACAACAGAGGGAGTAATGGCACAAATGGGATCCAGCCTCCTGATTGGGTCTTGGTCGCTCCTTTCATCGAGGTCAAAATCGCGGAAACCGTTCAAGATGTCCTCACAGTTGACTGCATCTGCTCTCTCAAGCAGACTCGAAACAACTTTGCTGTTGTCTTGGCTCTGACCCTCCGTGTACGTACTTGGGAATTCGAACATGACCTCGTCCATGCCACTCTGTATTCGATGGTGTAGGTTAATGGCAGGCTGGATGACATTTTTCAGCAACTCACCGGCCATGTCGTAGTCCGGACGTGGGCGGAGGAAGCCAAAGAGTTTCTCGAGGTCTCTCGCCATCAGCTTCGCTCGGGCTTCCCGCTCTTTCTTGTAGTTTGGATGAGATGCTATACCTGTGTATGTAACTTGGCGCCATCTTCTTATCTCGAGGATGTCTCGTTCGGGTTCCGAGTAACGCCTTATATGTCTTTCCACTCTCCGTAATACGCGCTCAGCCGCAGGGTTTATCATGCAGCATCTTGTGGAGAATATCTCCTCATGTATCCATCGCGTCAGGATTGCTATAATGACCTCATCGCCTTGGACGTACCGTGTGAGCCTCGCAATTTCCGGGATGCGACCCATCCATTTGATAAACCTAGCAGCATCACCATTGCTTTTCGCGTTTGCCATAATTTCCGTGGCACGTGCTGGGTCATTTAAAAGGGATTCCGTCCAGTTTTGCGCCAAACGTTCAATACCTTCCATTATAACATTATTGTATTCCTGAGGATATTAAATGAGCGAAACGCATAACAAATAATAGAATGATGAACTTACGTCAGTTAACTCCTTCTGAGTTATAGAGTTTGAGGATGCCATGGGCACGATCCGTCTAATATATTGGGTTCGTTTTTGCTCGTTAGTTGCTTCTTCATTAGCTTGACCTTCCAGTGATCGAATATGCTTTTGTAGTGCCTGGTTTTCGCTCTGAAAACGCAATTGATCCATTCTTAGGTTTTCCATTTGCTTTTCGAGACTCGTATTATCAGCCTCTAGTCTTTTAGCACGCTCTGTCGAGCTGCGCAATGAGTCCTCGGTTAGTCTTAATTTACGCTTGATTTCCTCCATTTCGGAAATACGGGGTGTCTTTTCCTGCCTCGCGGAATGATTGTTATCGTCTTTACGCTTGAAGGCCATTTGGGAATTTTGTATCTGTTGTTACTTGAGTCCTAGGCAGTTATAGTAGAGGTATCGGTGTTGAATCTGTCTGGAACGGATTTCACGATGTCCAACTTTAACGTTTCGTGTGCAGTTTAGCTTGTAGTTATAATAATACGCAAAAATATCACCTTATTGTTACTGCCGATCAATAAAGCTAGTTGTTTAGGCCTATCGATAAACAAAATATATCTTATAATCGAGAATTTACTCCTTGGCTTTGTTCGAATTTCTCGATGAAGTATCTCTTTATCACTACGGAGGAATAAATAACAACATGTATTAAACTGGCTCGGAATTTCACGTATATTACATACATACCTAGGTAGACACTAGAACAACCAGACAACGTATTTGACGTAACTTATATAGCAAAGGCTGGAAGTCAGGTTACCTATCCGACAGGCATGTGCCTACGCAGATATGATATCAATCTTGATACTTTCTGGTCACTGAGAGTCAGTAGTAGCTCTTTGCAAGATCCCTTGGTTAATTTACAGACCAGAATATAATTCCATTTCTCCCTCCTGATTTGAATATGCAGCCTTCGTTATGAAGAAAACCTTGTAATGGATTCCAATTTCCAAACAGCGACAAAGGAGACCTCGTGTAACTTTAAGTAAATAACGCAAGGTAATATTGATGATTCCACCAACGAGAAATCTTGTAATGCAAGCACTATAGCTGGCTTAACTCTTTCCAGGTTCCCGTTAGTATGATACGCGCCGTAGAGCCGCATAGCTCGTTGAACGTTCCGTGGCCCATATGAACTTATATGAAGACAGTGCTGCGTCTAAGCCGATTTTGCCAAGTCGCCTAAGACACGAGCGTCCATGGCTCAATAGCGAGGACATTTGAGCCGCCGAACCCACATTATTCTATTTAAGGTTGAATTTACCCCGAATCTGCTGGGAGCTGATTAATAATTCCCATAAGGGGAAACCGGGGAAGATCGTGAGATTACTGGTTGCTGCCATAATAGGCTATTTACCCCAATCCTTTCG